>CM059213.1:35993687-36123687 GCA_030347435.1 Clarias fuscus
TATCTCAATTTATTGAGTGTGTTATTCTCACACTTTAAAACATGTTAAGTGGAAAAATGTTCTTTGTTCCTCTGGATAGATGAGTTTGCATTTTTTTCAAGAAACATCTTCTTGAGTTACTCTTTTCATACATGCAAATGGGAACAAGACAAGCTTAAAATGAGAGGAAATTTATTTAATGAAGACAAGAGAAATATTAGTTTGACATGTACGTGCAGTATATTCAAGACATTTTTATTGTTATGATTAAATGTAGTTGATTCAGCCGACAATATGGCAAACAGCAAAACTATTCTATTCTGGGTTGAATTTCCTGAAAGCACCGCGAAGCTAAAACCTTTAACTGGAATGAGAGTGAGAGTGTGTTTGAGAGTGTGAAAGCTTAATCGTTAAATGTTTATCATCAATTCTCCTCATTTTTCCGCATCACAGGTGATTACAGCTACCTCGGCACGACCCTGAGGCCGACCGACATCCTGCCCACGCCTTCGTTATCTGACGTGCGCCAGGTTATATCTCTTTGGGCCGTCTTGCCATTGGGTGCGACGTTCAGTCTGTTTGCAGATCTGTTCATGGTGCTCGAAATTAAAACTAAATAATCTCTCTCTTACGTGTTCTCACACTGTCCTTCTTGCTTTTGCTGAAGGTTCCCAGGCGATCCATGAGAAAGCTCCTCTAGTAAAGTCCATCCTCCTGGTGGGGCCTTCAGGAGTGGGGAAGAAGATGCTAGTCCATGCGGTCTGTCAGGAGAGTGGAGCGAACCTGTTTGATCTTTCCGCTTCAAACCTGGTGGGAAAGTATCCTGGCAAGCCTGGGCTCGATATGATGCTGCACATGGTGTTTAAGGTGAAACGACTTTGCCGTAGATAAGTGCTTTAAGAGGACGTGGGAGAGCTTTGATGGGGGGTTTTTCATCTGTAAGGTTTATTTCATTATTCTAAATCAAGCGTCACTAAAAGGCGGCGCACGGTCCGGATCCGGACGAGTAACAGTTCTATCCGGACCCTGATGTTTTTCTGATGAATAGGAATAATGAATATACGAGGAATCTATCACTTTTTTCCTATACCTCACTCAACAGAGCCAATCAACATGATAGTTTAGCATGTATACACAGATACAGATCACTGCATGTTTATTCTCCCTGCTGGAAGTTTGTCTTATATTTTCCTAAACTATCACACTAACGAAAAAGCAGAAATGTGAAGCTCCACTATGAGACAAAACACGAGTCGCTAGAGCAAACATGTCTGAGGTGACAGAGTGCGTTCACATTCATTTACAGCCCGACAGCGTGCAAATGAAGATTCACTAGAGATTGATTAAAGATTGATACTCGGCTGTCAAAGATCAGACTGTCCACATGTTACAAATGACTATGATTATTAGGTTCAAACCCAACCACCACCATGTTGCCGCTGTTGGGCCCTTGAGCGAGGCCCCTAACCCTCAGCTGCTCAGGTGCATAATGAGATAAAAATGTAAGAGCGTCTGCCAAATACCAGAAAGGTAAATTTAAATGTGTCGTTTCCAGGTTGCCAGATTAATGCAGCCATCTGTGGTCTGGATCGGAGATGCTGAAAAAATGTTTTACAAGAAAGTTCCAAAGGAGGATAAAGAGGTAACAGTTTTTGAAATTGCTCTTTATTTTATACAAATGTTTTTAGCTTTAATTGAATGAATAAATATGAAAAAATTCTTTAAAGTTCAAAGGCATAGATTGCTTTTTTTCTGTACTTACAGTTAGAGCCGAAGCGTCTGACGAAAGATCTGCTTAAAATCCTTAAAACGATCAAAGCCGAGAACCGCGTTCTCATCATGGGTACGACAAAAAATCCAGCCAATGCAGACGTAAAAGCTCTGTGTCGATTTTACAACAAGATCATCCTCATACCCCGGCCGGACTACACCTCAAGATTCGGTACGTGATCCAAACAATGTCCAGGCGAGATTTGATATGTGGTGTAGGTGTAGGTAGCCTTTGTTATTAAAAAGTATATTGTGTATTGTTGCTGTTAGTAGGGAAATGCTAACGTGTTAGCACAAGAGCTTTGATATAAACCTCAGATTTGCGGCTGCACTACTCTCCAAGCTGCTGTTACAGAAAACTCAGCACCTACTGACCAATCAGAATAGAGTATTGTGGTGTATTTCAATAAAAGCATTACATTGGTGCAGCGGGGTTTTTCTCGTAGTTATGTGGAAGGAACTGATCCAGAGGAACGGAGGTGTTGTGACCAGCTACCTGGACCTCGGCACCTTGGCTAAGATCTCAGATGGATGCACGCAGGGTGACATGGTGCGCATTGTGAAGGGCATCCTGACGGAGTGGCGCATTGAGCGGCTCGCTAAACGCCCACTGATCGCCACCGATTTCGTCCCGGCCCTCTCCAAGATCGAACCTGTGTCCCAAAAGGAACAGGATGCCTTCAAGGTAATGCAGAGAAGGATGGATGTTTTTATTTATTTATAGATCCCTTTTAATGAAGAGCCATGAATGTAAAGATGAAATGAGTGGTAGTGCTGGGTCGTTCATGAACGATTCGCTCTTTCGAACGAGTCTTTAACGTGATTTAGAAGAGCGAACAGTCTCGAGAGAGTGATTCGTTCATTTTCTACTGGGTGCGCATGCGCAAAGCATCGCAAAGCCTCCGTAGGTTATGTACAGCAAACAGAAATGAGTCGTTACTGTCAAGTCTTCTGGTACAAATCGTACTTTTGTCACGTGACCCTCATAGACAATGAGAGCTGCTAATTCTGTTTATCATAATATGTCCTGAGCTGCATTGTAATATTTTCAATACTGGAACTATAGCCAAAATGTGTGTATGTAGACGTGTTGATGGTCTGTTTATTACGGTGGCTGTGAAGTGCAAAATGAAATAACAAAACAAAACAAACAAAAAAAACAATTTCAGAAACAAAATAACAAAACCGAAAACAATAAACCAAATGAGAAAACACAACGACAATTCAGTCAAACCGGAAAAGGTAGGTACAGTTCGCGAATTTAATTCTTAGCGCTGATTGGAAGAGACGTCCGTCACTCAAAACATACAAGCAGTACTGTCAAGTGAAGTCAAACTTATTTTAAAAATTAAATTTTAAATTTTAAATTTTAAATTTAATTAAATTAAAGCACATTTAACACAACTTAATTGACCAAAGTGATGTAAAATCCTAAAATACTGAAATGAAAATACATCTAAATGTCCGTGAGGCTGCAGTACTTCCTGTATATTTTGAGTAACAGATGTCTCGTCCAATCAACGGTAAGAATCAACAAGCTGGAAAAAAGGTAGGTGTGGCTTGCTAATAACATTCTTACCACTGATTGGATGAGGCATCTGCCACTCAATATTAACGGTAGGATTTAATTCGCAACCCAACGGAAGCATTTTGATTCTTACCGCTGATTGAACGAAATGTCTCTCACTCAAAATATACAGGAAGTACTGCAGCCTCACGGACATTTAGATGCCGTTTCCTTTAAGGATTACTTTTATTATTATTATTATTATTATTATTATTATTATTTTTTTTTTTTTAGTATTTTAGCATTGTACAGCACCTTGGCCAACTAAGTTGTGTTAAATGTGTTTTAAAAATAAATTTGACTTCTTGTATGTCTTGAGTGACAGATATCTCTTCTAATCAGCAATAAGAATTTATTTTGCAAACTATACCGACCTCTTCCGGGTTGACTGAATTGTTATGTTTTCTCATTCGGTATTTTGTTTCTGGATATGTCCTTGTGTTTTCTGATTTGTTGTATTGTTTTTGGTTTTATTATTTAGTTTTGATTTTGTTATATTGTTTTGGAATTTGTTTTTTTCCCCGGTTTTGTTATAAAATTTTTTATTTGGTATTTTGGTTTAGGTTTTGTTATTTTCTCGGCCACCGTAGTTTATTGAAAATGTAACATTTTATTTTATTTCTGATAAAAAAACTAAATGAACTAAATGACTCAAAAAATGATTCTTTTATTTTAATGAACGAGATTCAAAGAACCGAGTCACTAAAATGACCCAAACTTCCCATCACTAATGTGTGGCCAGATTATTAGGTATACTGATTTAGCATCAATTAAAAAAAAAAAACAATAATTTGACTCTGTGTGTAAGAAAGAGGTAAGAGACAGTATGAATATTTAATTAATGAGAATATACAAAATTGTTCACAGTTTTCAGAGACTGTACTGTAATGTGTAATGCAGTAAACTATAATTATTACAATATATATATATATATATATATATATATATATATATATATATATAAATTATTACTAATTGATAATACTATTATAATAGATCCACTAACAGCATTCCTTGAATGTCCTTTGGCTATTTAAGTGTTCTGATCTTAATAAAAGCTTTGTAAATTAGACCTTATAGAAATTTTCAAAATTTCCCCTTGAAGACAAACCAAAGAAACCTGGTGCGAGATGTTAAACAGTTCTTGTTAGCACTGTTTTAGGTGTTTCAGAGCAGACAGTACCGAGTTGTTATGTAATCTGACTATTTTTATATTTCCTACAGGTCTGGTATAGGAAAACTCCTATGGGTAAGAAGAGAGCGCAAGTTGTTTCAGAGTAATAAAGGAGGCAAAGACAAAAAGAAAAAAGGGAAGAAGTAAAGGCCACGTGTCATTCGTAACTTTGTTTTTCAATTATTATCCAACGATAATAAAGATTAGAAAATTGTGGCTGCTGCAGGACAAGGTGTGTGTCAGGCCCTTAACACTGGGGCTTCACGGGAAGTGTGTGGTAGTGCTCAGGGCTGATGTTGACTTTTGCCGTGGCACAGTCTATCATCTCTCTGGTGGCGGAGTGGACCTGCATGCCAACGCGCAACAGATTGTCTAGACTTGGCAGGACACAGTGGTGGACAGAGAATGGAGATGGAGCTGGATCAGCTTCATGGTGGATATGTGCAGCTGCCCCAGGTGAGCTCCTGAGTGGCCGTATGACTACCAGGAGGTGCCAGAGGTGCAGTTCCAGATTGGGATTAGACCCCGGTCCTGATACTGTCACCCGCGTTCTTCATCAGTGTGATAAACAGAAGCCAAAGGGAATCTACTCACCTGTCTGACAAACTGGCAGCCCTTTTTAGCGTTCCATCATACTGTTAAAGATGTGTAATTATACTCTGCCTGCCATGACACGATACGAAGCCCCGCCCCTTGATCGTGTCCCGCTGCTCTGTCCACAGTACTGGATTTGTGAAGCATGATGCCACCTGCAAAGCTTCATAGCCGTGGGTCTAATAACCATCTTGGAGTTACGGAGGTTCATTAAATGAGTTGATGCTTGTTACACCTGTCATACCATAACATTAAAACCACCTGACTAGAGTCTTGCTGGTTCACATCAGACCAGGCCGCCTCCTTCGGTCCAGTTCTGAAGCTAACATGCACACTGTAGGAGCTTTCGGTGGTGCCCATGGGTCGGCACGGGCACTCTGACCACCGTGTTTTGATGAAATTTGGCCATCAGTGCCAGCGTTCACTTCCAGCAGTTTGTTTCCTTTCCTCTTGGATTGAACTAGCCATGGACCAGCTTTCGCTCCTCAGGTGTATCAGTGAGCCTTGGGAGGCTCCACTGAACACATACAGCATTAACTCAATAACTGAACATACATTTGTGTATCTACACTATCTGGACATTTACTATTATTGATAATTATTATTATTATTCATTTAAGTGCAATTATTGAATATGTTGTTTAACCAAGTCTTTAAGTGTTTAATAAATGCTTGCTGCGGTGAATCAATGCCACTGTGTTGATTAATAACAGCTTTGATTTTAATTCATGCTTTTGCTGTATTTATTTGTTTTCATCACTGAACTAATTTAATTTTAATCTTAAAAGTAATCTTAAAATATAAAATCAGTCCATAGGAATTAAACTAAATGAACATAGTGTTAATGCAGACAAGTGTTGATTAATTAGTTCTTAGATAAAAAAAAAAACAGTTTAAACAGTAACTTTAAACAGTTACTTGAATGAAATGAATGAGTAAAGTCAAGTCTCACTATACTGAGTTAACACAGACAGCAGTGTTGATTAATTCCCTGTAGGAGTCATAATACGTACCTTAAAACATAATACTTACCGTATTGTTAAAATTGTTTCATTTAATTTATACCTCAATACTCTATTAACGTTATTAATAGCCCATTAATACTTACTGTGTTGATTAATTACCTCTTAGATTTAACAGTTCTTATGTTGAATTACACACAAAATGTCCCATTTCTAAAGTATTTTTAGTTCTTACAAATAAAACACAACTAAGTTGTTAAAGAATGTCTCCAGTGTTGATTCATTGCCTTTTATACTTATTAGTGTAAGTACCTGCTGTTAACGGGAAAACTTTGCATTTCTTTAATATAATCAGTGATATTATTATTATTTCATTATATAATATAATATATTATATTATTATACGTATATGTCTGTCTGTGTGTCTCTCTGTACAGCAGAACTCTCTGTCTAACTTATTAATACACAGAAATCACATTCTGTACGGTTGAGTATTTGATGCCTTGTTTACACTAAGTTGTACTTCTTTCGTCATCAATACGCTCCCTGTTCGGTAATCGGAGAGTGAATCACAGATGAGAAATGGCAAAAAGTACATTTTGATTTCATTTATGGCACAAAGTTCAGTTTTTTAGGAAAAAGCCATGACGGGTCGCACTGTTTTGTGTGTGTGTGTGTGTGTGTGTGTGTGTATTGAGGATTGTGGCGGCTGTGTCTTCCGTTTTCTGTGTATGCACAGTAAATAATTGTATTGATTGGCTGTGTTGAGTGACACATATAGCCACGCCCACCTCAAGGCAAAAAGTGCTGAATCAGCAATTTAAAAAAAAAAAAATAAATTCAAAATATATATAAATAAATAAAAGTGGTGCGGTGTTGGCTTTAGTGTGTTAAGGCTATGAGTTACTGATCAGAAGGTCGACAGTTTAAGTCCCAGCTACACTAGGTTGCCACTGTTGGGCCCTTGAGCAAGGCCCTTAACCCTGTCTGCTCCACGGTTCGCTCTAATAATGGCTGACCTGCACTCTGACCCCTGGCTTTTAACAATAAAGCTGGGATACGCAAGGATACGCAAAGAATAAAGAATTTGACTGTGCAGTAATCTATATGTGATGAATAAAGGCTGAACTTAAAATATAGCATGTTAAAGGTGTTTATTCAAGCTCCAGCACTTTGTGTATCAGTGACACTCATGGTGTTGAGTTTATTACTCCTTTTAATTATTGTATAGATTACACCTGTAATACTCTTAGAACATCAATAAATCAATTCTTATGTATTAAACCTACCTGTGTGTGTGTGTGTGTGTGTGTGTGTGTGTGTTGGATAGAGGTGGTGCACCTTTATACTCTGCAGCTTTGTGTGCATTAATATTTAAATTCAATACTTATTTGTCACATACACAGTCATACACAGTAGCCTACCTAAAAAAAAATCATTAACATTCAAAAGGGGAAAAAAACAAATAGTGTTTGCTTTATGAGGCTTTGTTTACTTTGCATATAACATTATTATCACAGATTTCTGTGAACAAACAACATAAAAACATAAACACATCGTTTAACACAAGTCTAACAGGTATTTAGGACTAGTGTGATCTGCGCATGCGCAAGAATGCCCCGCCGAAAGCTGACGGACGCTCTTCCCTTTGCGCATGCGCGAGCGGGGTCTCTTTGCCATGGTTACGAAGTTGCCGACTACCAGGGAGGAAGTTTTCCGCTCGCTTTATTCTCAGGTCTTTGTTTGTATTTACCGAGAAATAAGGTCTTAATAACTCAGTTATGGATCTGTCTAGCGTTTTAATATATATATATATATATAAAAACAATCTCAATGGAGCAATATAATATTGTAAATGTTTTTAAAACTGTTTAGTAAGCGAGCTTTATTAGGACGTTAATGTTCAGACAGCGCCATGTCTCACAGGTCAGTAACCTGCAGTCTGAACTCTCACACTGCATGGAACATTTTATACACTCAATACACACCTTTCTGGCCTTCTGTTTCAGTTTACACAGGTAAAAAATATATACAGAGAAAAGGCATACACCATTTAACTGTATATCTGCATCTGTACTGTAAATACCCAGGGCTGTAATAACCAGGAGAAAACATGAAGTCAGGTTAGTCACATAGCAGAAATCTGTAATTTATCACAATGCCAATATTGCTGTAGTAATTTATAGATTAACAGGAAATCAGGTGCGATTCTAGGGGCTGACCTTTAGGGGGCGCTCAGACCCTATAACATGTACAGCTGGGGCCAAAAATGTGGATCTTTTTATCAGATGTTATTATGGGATACTAAAGTACAATTACAAGCATTTCACAAGTATCAAAGGCTTTTATTGACAATTACACTCACTTCATGCAAAAAGTCAATTATTTTACATCATTTACAAGACCTCTGCAGTTCACCCAGAGATGCTGTCAATCACCTTTGGGACACACTCTGACTGATGGCAGTCCATTCTTTCATAATCCATGCTTAGAGTTTGTTCGCATTTGTAGGTTTTTGTTTGAGCATGATGGAGCTCCTCACGATAAGGCAAAAGTGATAACTAAGTGGCCCGGGAAACAAAACATCGAAAATTTGGGTCCATGGCCAGGAAACTCCCCTGGTCAATCCTGCATTGTTTTTAGGGATGCTAGAATAAAATTAAAATGGCTAATGTTTGTATAATTCTGAAAAGTAGTTAAAAGTAGTTTGATGTAGTAATTAAAAATGAAAAATGAAAAAAGTAGTCATTTTTGTAAACTATAGAATTGAAAGACTTACTATTAAATCCTACTATACAGTATATTAAGGCTGGTTAGAACGCTCATCTTGCACCTCCAGGTCTTGGACTACAGAGGTTCCTAGATGGATGGATGCAGTATGTTACATCAATTTTGCATAAAATTTATTTTACTAAACAGATTTAAAGCAAATTTATCATTCTGTTCTAAAAGAAAAACATTCTGTGCAATAATTAATAAGAAAGCGGACATGTCCACTTGTGTCTACAGATGGGATACCACACCACACCACACCACTATCCCCTCCAACGCCTCAACTTACCCCAATCCACTGTCAACCTATCACCAGCCCATTGCTAGTTAGGGATGGGAATCAGAAGGAAACATCCAATACAGTATTATAACGATACAATGTCTAGGTGCCGCTTTGATTTGTGTCACGATTTTATAATTCAAATTTTATTTAAAAAAAAAAAATATTTTTTTTTTCAATTTGGGTTCCAATGCTGTGGTGTCTGCTACTATGTGAATACTAATAATTTTTAGAGGGTTATAGAGGAACTGCAACATATTTCTACCTTAAATACAAAACATGTACATTTAAATTAAAAAATTATTTTAAAAATTGTTCTGGATTCTGTGTGGTGAAACATGAATTGATACAAGAAAAGGACAACAATTTGAAACTGAATCAATTTTCCCCCCATCTATATTGCCAACCCATCCTGCCCCAATCTACTCCAACTCACCACCGTCCCACTGCCACCTGCGTGTTCCTGTAAAACACACAAAAATGTAATATGGTTGCTTTATATTATGTAAAAAATGTAATGTGGTTACTTACAGCAAGTTATATCCATCAAGTTAAATTTCAAGCAAGAAGCACTTTATGTTAACAGCTAACGAAATATCCTGTTTTGGACAGAGTCAACATACGCCCTAGTGCACCGAGATCATCTCAATCCCTATATTACATAAATTCATCAAATTTATCCATTTGTTCGTTTAGCTTTCTAAATGAACGCTATTTTTAAATATGTGATTAATTTAGGTTAGCATTTGGACAACAAATTGTAGGGCACATTTCTGTGAAAAGGTTTTACCATCCTCTTGTTGTAATGAATGTTATAGACTTAGTTGCACTTTTTTATTGCAGCACATATAACAAACTCTGGACTGGCGCTCATGGCGAACTCAGTGATCTTCTGAGCCAGGAGCTTCCGCCCGAGCCTTTACGGCCTGAGAAAGACCGCGTGGTGTTCTTCCAGCGCGTCGCCACCTTGTACGTGCGCTACGTCCGAATCTTCAGGCAGCTGGAGGAGGCCTACGATCAGACCGTCCACCCACAGAAGAGGAGGCTGATCCGGGACGTCCTAGACGGAGTGATGGGTCGCGTCCTGGAGCTGAAGAATGAGATGGTGGAGAAGGAGTACTCCGAGTACCATTATATGGATGATGTCATACAGGATTTGAAACTGACACCGGCGAGTTTGTAGCTCCAGATAAGATGTTGATTGTTCAATGTTTATCAGAATGTTTTTAAAACTGAACTAAACATTTTTGCCAGATAATGCTGATTTTGTTTTACTCAGTCAGCTAAAAATTACCTATCTTTGTGTTTATGACCCATTTGTATCAACCACACCCATAAAAAAAACAAAGTTTTCAGTAGTCCAATAATGTGCAGCGTGCCAACACCGGCATATACTAATTCTTCCTCATTTTAGAGGGTGCCATTACTTTTGTTTTGGCATGCTTTTCTTTAAAGTCGTTTATTTAAAGCAACTGAGTATCACAAAACATTCCTTGAACTAAATTACTAGTTAAATTACTAATTATTAATTTATTCATTTTTCGTTATTTTTAATCCTTTTTTGGATTTACCTTATCATTCACTGTCTTTGTTTCTAGGAGGATCTTGAGATTCCAATCCCAAAGTTCTTCATTAATGAACGGCGTAAAGTTTTGCAGGAGAGAGCTGCATTTCTCTCCAGCATCCTGGATCAAGATGGAACGATGGTTAAACCAGAAGTATGTGGACAGTTATATCTCTTTTTTTTGATCACATGGTCTTCATGATCTTGATTTTAAACCTCCGGTATTTCTCTTAGCCGACTACAACACGCATGCTGAGTCTGGAGGAGGCCGTCACAATCATTCAGGTGTCGGAGAGGGCGCGGCAGGGTCGCCTGAGGACCAACATCATGCGGGAGATCCACAGGGATGCAGAGAGACGGAGGAAAACTAATGACAAGGATCTCAAAGAAGCTACAGAGGAACAGGCTGCTATTCAAATCCAGAAGGTGATGTACAGTAACTGAGGCATAATTTACACACGTACATCAAAATCGTCTGGTTTAGACCACGCCTACTCAGTGCTTAAATCAGAGTATAGATCTAAACATTTGGATCACATACAGAGAGTGGCAATGTGTTGAGTCAAATGTATTTGTAAGGCACATTTAAATACAACACAGTTGACCAGCAATCCCAAAATAACTGCAGACATAGACTAAAAAATAAATAAATAAATAAATAAATAAATAAAACATAATAAAATAAAAGAAATCCAAATAAAACAACAACAAAAAAAAAAACAATAAGAAGACCACCCACAGTGCATTTAATAAACAATAATAAATAAATAGTTACCTAGACCTACACTGTATGAAATGTCAGAGTATTAAAAAGGTCATGGTTTATACATTGGAAGGATAGGGGCCTGCCTGATGTACATGGGCAGATCATCTCAAAGTTCCGGGGCTGCTATTGAGAAAGCACGGTCACCCAGACAATTCAATCTCGATTTGGGAACTGTAAGTAAAATCTGATCAATAGACCTAAGAGAACGTTCAGGACTCGATGACTTATATAGGTCAGAAATATATGATGGTGCTACATTGTTCATGGCTTTGTAGGCTATTAACAAGATCTTGAACTGCACAGGAAACCAGTGTATGGATGCCAGGACAGGATTTATGTATCCTCGCTTACATCTTCATGCAGCAGTGTTTTGGACCAACTGTAAACAGGCAGGAAAGGCCTGGCCAACACCAACATAGAGCCCATTACAACAAGAGTGAAGCTAACCTGAAATAAAAGCATGTATAACTTTTCCAACATCTAACCTAATTGCCTAAGATAAAAAAAGCAGTTAAAATCCAGTAAACTGACTTCCGGTTCCAGGCGCGGATGGAGTAGACGCGTCTATCTCGTGGTCCCTGTGCAAACTAATTTTTTGCTTGAATTTTCAAATCCTCCACCAGTTATCTTTAAAGTATTTGACTATGAACATGCTTAATGTTTAAGGAGATTAAAAATGGCATCGAAGTCGACTAAGCAAGTGAAAAAAGACACTGTCAAAGACGATAAACTCGCACCACATGCAGAGTTTAGCATGGCGGCCTTAACTAGCCTTCTGGAAGACCACAGAAAAGGCCTGGCTACCGAGTTCACAACTGCCTTAACGTCTTTGGAAACGAAGCTGGATTCAGTCCAGGCGGCAGTACTGGATCAAAGTAAACGAATTACCTCGCTAGAATCTAATGCAGACTTTCTTAGTGAGAAAATTCGCTCGCTGGAAGTGGTATGTTCGGAGCTAACCGAGACGTGTGCTAAATTAAAGGCTAAGACGTCGGACCTGGAGGGTAGGAGTCGGCGTAACAATATCAGGATTGTTGGAGTGCCGGAATCCGTCGAGGGCCCCCGACCGTCTGCGTTTTTTTCACAGCTGTTGATGGACGTTTTGGGTGAACAAACTCTGTCCTCTCCTCCGGAGATTGACAGGGCATATCGAGCTCCTATGGCTAAACCGAAGCAAGGCGGAAGACCAAGAGCGGTGATAGTTCGCTTTCACCGCTATCAGATTAAAGAGGCCGTGATAAGGGAGGCTCGGAAACGAAGGGGCTCGCTACAATATCAGCACGAGCCGATCGCCATCTACGATGACTACAGTCCAGAAGTTATGGAGCAGCGAGCGCAGTACCGTGAGGTTATGGCGGAGCTGTATAAACAGGGCCTTAAACCATCCCTTCTCTTTCCAGCAAGGTTGAGGATCATAACTAAAGAAGGTGGACAAAAGTCATTTACCTCGGTGAAGGAGGCCGAGAACTTTTTGAAAACTTACTGTAATACGTAGTAGGGAACACTACGAGGCTTCAGTTTGTTTTGTGTTGACGGACGTTTGCAAAATGTAAATATGTTATGCCTTATAAGGAGGACTTTTTGATGTACAGGGCTGAGTTTGCATAAGGTAAGGAGAGATTAGGAGGTGTGTGAAGTTGGCGGGTGTGTTTAGGAGATTTGTTGGTGTTATGCTTGGGGGGAGGGTTGATAGAGTGGGAGGGTTGGGGGTTATTAGGGGGTGGCGCCACAATTGTTGTGTATATTTTTTCCCTCTGCATAGTAATGTGGGTCTTCATTTTCCATTTAAGACTGTTCCTTATTTCTAAATACCGTTTGCAGTCCAGAACTTTTTTTTCTTTTGCACCATGGGTAGAGCATTAAGATTTATGAGTTGGAACATTAAGGGCTTAAATAATACAGTAAAACGAGGTAAAATTATTGCGCATCTTAGGTTGCATAAAACAGATATTGCTTTTTTACAAGAGACCCACCTGCGCAACTCAGATCATTCTTACCTTAAGCACAGGTGGAATGGACATTTTTTTCATTCATCATTTCAGGCAAGGGCAAGAGGCGTGGCTATTTTGATTGGCAAGAATGTACCTTTCACTCCAAACAATATCATAGCGGATAAGAATGGGCGCTATATCATTGTTACAGGTACCCTATGTAACAAGAACTTAATTCTAGCAAATTTTTATGCTCCAAACTTTGATGACGTCACCTTCTTTAAGCATGCCCTCTCACAATTTCCGGACCTCAATTCTCACTCTCTCATACTTGGTGGGGATTTTAATTGTTGTTTGGATGCTGTTCTGGACCGTTCTTCCAAAGGAAAGTGTGCTCCCAGTAAATCCTCCAACTACTTAAACAGTTTTTTCTCAGATAATGGTCTTTCAGATATTTGGCGCTTTTTGAACCCTCAAAAGAGAGATTACTCGTTTTTTTCAAACGTGCACCATTCATACTCTCGAATTGATTATTTCATTTTGGATAATGCCCTGATATCTGATGTTTGTTACTGTGCGTACCAAGGTATAATTATTTCAGACCATGCCCCCCTAATCTTAGATTTAAGGTTTTCGAATTTACCCTCTCCCAAAAGGAGCTGGCGGCTGAACACTTCGTTGTTGGCAGATGATGACTTTGTTGGATTTATTTCTGACCAGATTTCCTTCTTTTTGAATGTTAATGTCTCTCCAGACATATCTAATATAATAGTCTGGGATACCCTTAAGGCATATATTAGAGGTCAGATCATTGCATATGATGTCACTAAGAAGAGGAAGCTGAGAGAGAAGCAGTTATCTTTATCTGATGAAATTGCTCGACTGGATGGTCAATATGCTAGTTCACCAACTCCAGACATATACGAGAGGTGTCGTAAATTGAAAACAGAGCTAAACTTATTATTAACCAATGAGACTGAGTCCCTTTTGAGGAGAACGAGGAGTGCGTTTATGAGAGTGGGGAGAAGTCTGGGAAGTTACTGGCTAACCAGCTGCGGGGGTTCCAGGCAAAGCAAATCATTGGTGGTCTCCGCCTGGATAATGGTGACATCACAACTGATTTGCGCATCATTAATGATAAATTTAGAGACTTTTATAGTTCTTTATACGCTACTGATTCTCCCCCACAAGGAGATATGGATCACTTCTTCACCCAAATACAGGTTCCTACCATATCCCCTGACACCTGTAGCACTTTAGAGGGACCAATTACGCAGGAAGAGGTGGTGGCTGCTGTTTCTGCCATGCAGTCTGGGAAATCACCAGGACCTGATGGTTTTCCATCAGAGTTTTATAAGAGGTTCTGTAAGCAGCTTGCCCCTTTTTTGACAACAGTTTATACTGATTCTTTTAAATCAGGGGCTCTCCCTTCTACTATGAGTCAGGCATGTATTTCGCTGCTGCTTAAAAAAGACAAGGATCCTTTAGACTGTGCTTCTTATAGACCTATCTCCTTACTTAATTGTGATGTCAAAATTTTAGAAAAGGTGCTTGCCTTGAGGTTAGAGGCTGTCCTCCCTACTATCATCTCCCCTGATCAGACAGGCTTCATAAAGAATCGGCATTCATTTTTTAACATACGCCGATTGCTGAATATAATTCACTCTCCACACCACTCTATTCCAGAATGTGTAGTTTCCCTGGATGCTGAGAAAGCATTCGACAGAGTAGAGTGGGAATACCTTTTTCTAGCTTTGGAAAATTTTGGATTTGGCCCAAACTTTATTTTATGGGTCAAGCTATAATATAATGCACCCTCTGCCGTAGTGTTAACCAATGGGATGTCTTCCTGTCCATTTAATTTACAACGTGGAACCAGACAGGGCTGTCCTTTAAGTCCATTGTTATTTGCTCTGGCCATTGAACCACTGGCAATCGCCTTGCGCGAATGTCAGCAAATTGCTGGAGTCGTGCGAGGCAAGGCCATACATAAGGTGACATTATATGCAGATGACTTATTGCTTTATATTTCTAACCCCCGGACCTCTCTGCCTGCGGCCCTGGCTCTGCTTGAGAATTTTGGTAAGCTTTCTGGCTATAAACTTAACTTGCATAAGAGTGAACTTTTTCCGCTCAGCGTGGCGGGGGAGCAGTCACAATACTCTAATATACCTTTGAAGATAGTCGAAAATAAATTCACGTACCTTGGTGTCTGTATCACCCGCCAGTATAAACAGTTGTTTAAATATAATTTTGGTGTGCTTCTGGAGCAAACTAAGAAGGATCTTTTAAAGTGGTCACCTTTAAGGCTATCACTTATTGGACGCATTAATTCCATTAAGATGACAGTTCTTCCAAAATTTCTTTATCTTTTCCAAAGTTTACCTTTTTTCATTCCTTTATCATTTTTTAAATCCCTAGATTCTGTCATTTCCACTTTCATCTGGGATGGTAAGCATCCCAGGTTGAGGAAGACACACCTTCAGAAGACTAGATGCGCTGGGGGGATGTCCTTGCCTAATTTTAAGCTTTACTACTGGGCGGCAAACATGCGCAATACATTGTACTGGTGGCATTACCACATACAGCCTTGTAAACCATCCTGGGTAAATATGGAGGTATATGCACATAATCAGGTTTCTCTTCCGGCTCTTCTTGCATCCAGGCTAGGTTTAGTTTCATATAGTAAGGTAAATTGCCCAGTGGTGAAACACTCACTCAGGATATGGACTCAATTTAGGAGATCATTTGGTTTCGCAGGTCCTTCCCTCCTCAGTCCTATTGTTCACAATCATTTGTTTTTGCCTGCAATGCACGACAGCTCTTTTAAGTCTTGGTCTGATAAAGGGATAACATGTTTTCAGGATTTATTCATAAATATTGTATTTGCATCTTTCGATCAGTTGATGTCACATTACGGGTTGGTTAAATCTGACTTTTTTAGATTCTTGCAAATAAGAGACTATGTCAGGTCCCTTTCAGACGATTTTCCTGTTTTACCGCATGAGAATCCTCTGGACTCCTTTCTTTCCTGCAATGTACTAGCTAAAGGTTCGATTTCCGTACTGTATAGTTTACTTCTGGATCAGTCATCATCCCCTACAGATAAAATTAAGCAGGCTTGGGAGGAAGACTTTGGTAGTTCAATTTCAGATGATCTATGGAATAGCATTCTTAAACAGGTCCACTCATCATCAATGTGTGCCCGGCACTCTCTCATACAATTTAAAGTAGTACACAGGGCGTATATATCTAAGACTAAGTTAGCCCGAATGTTTCCTGACACTAGTTCCTTGTGTAATAGATGTCGAGGAGCTGAAGGCACGCTATTTCACATGTTCTGGTCGTGCCCAGATTTAGAACTTTTCTGGCGGTCAATATTTGACTCATGGTCTACAGTTTTCCACCATAGACTGGAGCCGGACCCGCAGGTGGCTCTGTTTGGGGTTGTCCCAGTGGAATTACAGTTATCTTCGCCACAGCGTAAAATCATTGCCTTTTCTTCATTGCTGGCACGTAGAGCTATTTTGTTAAAGTGGAGGGAACCTCGCCCTCCTACTCATACCCAGTGGGTGAGAGAGACTGTGTCCTGCCTTCATATGGAAAAAATTAGATTCTCATTGAGAGGGTCAGATAAACTTTTTTTTAAGGTGTGGCAGCCATTTATTGATTATGTGGACAATCTCAAACAACCTTAATTTATTTCATCATACTCATGGTATATAGTTATATACTCTGTTGCAAAATTAAAATTATATTTCTGGATGATTTTTTTTCTTCTTCTTTTTTTCTTCTCTCTTTTTCTTCTTTCAAGACCTACATATACAATTGTGTGTCTGTTAATGTGAGCGCCACCCTGTTTGTGAATTGGTTGACTGGGCCTGGGGTTTGAATTGTTTGAATTAATTGAAAAATTGAAAAATCAATAAAAATATTGAAACCAAAATCCAGTAAACTAACAATTAGTTTTTACATATGATTTAAGGGAACACATCTCTATAAAAGGCTCAACACAGACTCCCTTGGGCTCAAATACCAGCACTTGAGTTTTATTCGCGTTAAAACTGTCAGGCCATCCATGCTTTGATTTCCTCCTGACATTCCAACAGTGGTGCTGAACTGTTTGTTTACCTCTGTTTTAACAAAAGATAAATTTGGATGTTGTCTGCATATCATTGAAATGACATTATGTGCTCCCTAAATCCCAACCGCAGTAAGCCACATTGTGACAATATTAAAGGCCCAAGAATAGACCCTTGAGGGACCCCACATGTGAGAGCCGCTGAGAAGGATACAGTGTCACCAAGCCCAACGAAAACCTTCTGCCCATTAGGTATGATTTGAACCAGTCCAGCGCAGAAGCATTAATGCCCACTCTGTGGTGCAGATAATAAATGAGGGTGGAATGATCTACAGTGTCAAATCTAACAGCAGAAGAATAGCAAAACTCCCAGAGTCAGTAGTTATTAACTGGGTGGAACCAGTTACAGAACACCTCATGAATACCATGTGCATCTAAGAGACTGTATCTGTACAGTAACATTTTCCTCCAATACTTCAGACAGAAATGGCTATTTAGAAATCTATCTGAAACCAGTGCAAGCTCAAAAGTCACTGGAACACCACCAGTAGTCTATATAGACTAATATTAAAAAATTTCTGAACCATCGTCCAATAATTTATTTTTTTAAAATCGAGGAGAGATAACATCGGTGGGACAGAATGACCATTTCATGTGCCCAATAATTTCCTTTAAAAAGTGAAAAGAAGTGATGGTCTCTCAGGTTGCTCCTTACAATTTCAAAATACCCATGTAATTTGTCTTTCGACCACTTGGACTTATGTCTGTGTCTGTAGGTGTGGAAAGGTTACTTACAGAGGAAGAGGACGAAGCAGGAGCGTGAAGAGGAGATGATTGTTCTGGGCATGGTGAGCTCCACATCTGAGGATTTACTTTAAAATTGATCGTTACACTGACGGCCAGGAGGGTGGTCTTGTCAGCAAATCTGAGATTGCTGATATTCCAAAACTTCACTTTTGCTGTCTTTTGTTAGTGATAATTTTTATGTTCGATAGAGTCAAAGGCCTTTGTGTCTTGTGTAATCGATGAAAGACATAGATATAATATTCTTGCTCCTCCTCCATGAGCCATCTGAGGATAGTAATGCGATATTTAGTTCATCTTTTCTCCCAAAAACCAGCCTTTACATCTGACATTTCTCTAACAATGATATACTCAGGTGTGGTTCAATGATCTTCAAGAGGATCTTACTAGCGTTTGGTATCAGAGCGATGGTGCGTTAGTTGGCCACTCCTGTGGCCACAGACATGTTCTCTAAATGTACTGATATCTTCTTCTTCTTTGTCTTTTGGCTGTTCCCTTGCAGGGGTTGCCACAGTGAATCATCTTCCTCCATCTAACCCTATCCTCTGAATCCTCCTCTCTCCCACCATCTAACTTCATATCACTGGATCCATAAATCTCCTCGTTGGTCTTCCTCTAGACCTCCTGCCTGGCAGTTCCAACCTCTCACCACAATCTCTCCTCTGAACATGTCCAAACAACCTCAATCTGGCCTTTCTGACTTTATCTCCAAAACATCTAACACGGGCTGTCCTTCTGATGGACTCATTCTTGATCCTATCCATCCTTGTCACTCCCAAAGAGAACCTCAACATCTTCATCTTTGCTATCTCCACCTCTGCCTCCTGTCTTTTCTTCAGTACCACTGTCTCTAAACTGGAGAGCATCACTGGTCTCACCATCGCTGGTCTTTCCTTTCATTCTCACGGATACTCTTTTATCACACAACACACCTGATACATTCCTCCACACATTTTCCAAATTTACTGATATAATAAATGGTAATTATGCTAATTATACCATGGATGTGGTAATGTTTGTTTTGCTTTTCTTCTTGCTATTATATTTTATACATTGTTCTATAATATAAATGTCCAATAGGGGTATCTGTGAACCTGTGTGTGTGTGCTTGTTGTAGTCCATGAAGCCCAGTCTCTTCCAGCCGTGCCCCCCTGTAGTCCTCACTGAAGACAATAAAGCCGTCAGGAGGAAGAAGCAGGAGGAGCATGAGGAGGATTATCAGAAAGCTATGATCTCCATCTCCAAGATCCTGCAAGAGACAGAGGGTCCTGATATGAAGGAAACGATGAAGGGTCAGATCAGACAGTGGTTCATCGAGTGCCAGTGAGTGGTTAGGTCATGCAGTGAATGGTTAGATCTTGAACCAAATGATGTGTGTGTAATGGTTTACTGTTGGATTTTACATAGAAACACCACCATTAACATGTGCATCATATGTTATTATGTGCTTTATATCTGTATCTAAAGTCTTCCTTTTGATCAGTGATGCAACAGGGTCTTTTCCTGACTATCCCGATGAGGAAGATGGCGGTTCGGCTATTATTTTTGCAAATAAAACACCTGAGCAGGTAAATAGAACTTTTACAAATAAGTGTGCAGGTATGTACAAGATTAGTACAGTTATTAACACATTTTAACCTGGACTTGAACCTGCAAATAAGCATATGCATCAAAATGTGTGTTAATATCATTGTGTGTAACATTTCAATTATTTGGGTCGACAGATTGATTTAATAGGCAGTGGTTTTAAATTAATTCTAAATAGTTATAACTAATTACAAGGTAAATATTATTGATTTATCTCCATGTTAAATAGGTTTTTACTAATAGCGTTAAGAGTAAAGAAGAATATATTATGAATCATGCTGTTATCATAAAATAATCAACAACTAAGTGGTGTGATCAAGAAGCATTACTGCCACCACTTATGAAAGCAAGTTCTTATGAAAGCATGTCTTCAAGTGTTTGTTTTTTTCATTGTTGATTGTCTGCAAAAGCGAATTCACGTTATAGCAGCTATGAGCAGACTTTGATTTTTGTTTATTTCGTGAAACTCACTGAAGCTGATGGAAGAGCTGGCGGCTAAAAACGAGGAGGAAGAAAACAAAAAGCCGGAAAAGAAGGAAGAGCAGAAAGACAAAGGGAAAAAGGAAACCGGGAAAGGAGAACAAGAGGTACGCGTGATCTGCGGCTGTGTTCTAAATGATGAGTACTGTATTAAGGAGCACACCAGTAACTGTTCTCTCAACATCACAGATGCATCCTTGTCAGATCAAGGGTCATATGCCCATGATGCAGGGAACACTAGTGCATTGCAGTTTTACTGTTTTTACGCCTCTCTCTGAAAAATAATGCTTCGTAAAGTGTATAGAGTGTAGTCAGTAATATTCTGTGGTCGGTTTACAGGAAGAGGAACCTGGGCTGAAGTTGCTGCCTTCTTCCTTTCTGTCCGAGCTACAGAAAGGACACAAGACATTTACAGGTGAGTCTGAATGGGGGGTGTCTTATAGAGGATCATGCTCCCAGACCCTTTCGTTCTGCTGATAGACTTCCCATGTTGGTGAAAACTAAGTGTAGCCCATGGACTAATACCATTAGGCATTAAATATCACCTGTTAAGTAAGTTCAGGAAAATGTGTGCTTATGTCTGGTAAAATAGTTATACAGGTGTTCAGTTTTTTATTTTTTATTTTGCTGCTTGGGTCTATGGGGGTAATATATTAATGTGTGTTCTATAGTTTGGTTGCAGTGTGCTGTGTGCCATGTGCTGTGTGCTTAGAACAACCAATGTTTTTCATTTTCTTCGCTGTGATTGGAGTGTGCAGTGTCTTGACAATATTGCTGTAGTGTGATTGGATGTGGGGTGGGACGAGAGAAAAAAAAGGGTGACGAGAAAAAAAAAGCGCGGCGAGAGAGAGCAAGCGGGAGCTGGAGGCTAAAAGAAAAAAAAGAGCAACCAAGCTGACGGAGAGAGACATTACAAATGAACGTGCCGTTTACGGTTTAAAATTGTGCTACTTACTCCGGTTGTTGTACCCGCTACAGCTAAATGGACTGCAGTATAATAATAAGCCGTTTTAACGAATGTTGACTCCAGAAAGTTGGCGTTGTTTGAATAGTTCTACAGGCTAACTAACCAGTTAGCCCAGACAAAGACTCTTCAAGATTCCCCAGATAGCGCTCCAGGCGACCAGGAGAAAGCCTGGCAGTTCCTCTGGCGACGAGGGAGAAGGGCACGTTGCACCTTAATGGGCGGACCGACTCCTGTTGCTCATTGCAGTCAGCTGTGAGCCAACCTGCAGACAGCCGCTAAACCGTCCTTTTGGAGGTGTGTCGTTTGGACACGAATATCACACTGACTCTGCTTGCCTGTGAGTACTCCAGCCTTTTAGTTTTGCTCATTAGAGTGAAGGGGCTTTAACGTTTTTGGCCACCACGTTCCCGAGCGTCGACCAGGCCTGCAACAGGGGGTTAGCTGTAATTTTAGTTATTTATTTTTCAGGTCGCCGGCGTGCGTGCGTGTGTGTGTGTGGGGCCCACAAAAAAAAGTTAAAGTTGTTCTAACAGAGTTACTTTGGTCACTGTATATTGAATATTGAAAACAGATGTACAAGTTAAAGGAGCATATTCCAATGTTAAACACTGTATCAGTATATTTGTGTTGCGGTATTAAGAGACTACCATATTCTGAATTGTTTAGTTTGCAATATATAATTGGGAAAGTAATGGATTTGGCTTAATGGAAGTACTGTCATTTATTTTAATTTCATTTGTTTATATATTTATTTATTTAGTCATTTAATAAATTTGGCAGCGAATTGGGGACATAATTGTTCTTGTGATTTGTTTAATAAGTTGGATTAGGTGGCACAGTAGACAACATAGGTGAGTGAGATTCCCATCTATCTTTACTTAAATTTAAAGGGGGTATATCATAAATCAACCTAGGGAAATAAAGTTTACGAGCTCAGAGCGCTATCCTACTTGCAAAGGGTGAAGAAGGCGCTACACAAATTGGAGGCACCGCTGGGATTTTTCCCAATTCATCTGTTGATCCCCTTTAAAGTAAAATAATATTTAAAAATTAGTAATAATAATTAATTAATTAATGTAAGTGTGTGAAAATATTGGCAGAATTATAAGTAGTGTTTAAACGTAATGGCAGCCCAGAAAGAGTTGCAGCTACGCGCTGAGCTCACTGGCTGGTGCAGAGCAGCCAGTGTAGATCCCCTCCATGCTTTGGTATTGTGTGATGTTCCAGCAGAGGCTGAAACCGCTGATATTGAAGAAGCAGCTCATGCAGTGAAAGTGCTTGGAAGAGTTAAAGTAAGAGACACTCAACTGCATGCTGGGACAGGAAGCCAACTGGTCCTATGTGAGTGCAGTTACAAAGTAGATCCAGACCGCATCCCCTCCTTCCTGCAACCATCGAATGGAGATTCAAAGTGGAAAGTTGTTCTGCTTACTGAACCTGTGGAAACTGTAGATGATTTCGCAGAGAAATTACACAAGCCACTGAAAGTGAGGGTGAAGTACAAATGTTAAAACACCAGGTACAACAGTTACAAAAACAGTTAACTGTAATGTCAGTATCTCACAGTTCAGTATTGCGAGAACCTCGAAAGAAGGAATGGAGAAACAAAGCCAAAGCAGAAAAACTACATGCTTTAGGACACTCAGAAGGCTACTTCTGCTACAGATGTGGAGATGACGGCCATATTGCCACCAACTGTGCTGCCCAAGAGAATTCTGCTAAGGTTATTCAGAAATTACTCAGTGCTCTGCGCAGAAGCAAAGGGGAAAAGAGAACAGTAAAACCTGCAGATGAATTTACAGAGGTGGGCTCGGTCAATCAAAGTGCAGTCTACGCTCCTCGATCTGGTGGTCTTCCTAGAGGACTGATAGGCCCCTCCATAATGGCAGACATTAAAATTGAGGGACAATGATGCCGAGCCCTTATCGACAGTGGCTCCAGGGTCACGATCATATTTGAGAGCTGGTATTCATGCTATCTCTCCCATGTGCCAGTCCAGCCAGTCACAAATTTGGCTATTTGGGGTTTGAGTGACTCTGATTACCCATACAAAGGTTATGTGACCGTTGATGTAGAGTTTCCTGCCAAGTTCAACAGTACTTCAGAGACAGTCTCAGTGTTGGCTCTAATATGCCCAGATCCAAAGAGCCCTGATCCAGTCCCTGTTATTATTGGTACCAACTCTAAGAAACTACGCTCCCTTCTGAACCATTGTGAGGAGCTTGACGAAGTTGATGGTGCTTTTTCTCTAAGAATATTAGCCCTCAGACCAGGACAGCCAGACTCACTCAATAGTCCACACCTGGGTGCAGTTGGGCAGGTGAAGTGGCAAGGGCCAGGCCCACTTGCCATCCCACCTGGAGGCATACATTATGCCACCTGTAGAGTAGAGCAACAGCTCCCTATGCGGGAAAATATCCTGATGGTGGAGGCTGATGACACTACCAAGCTTCCTGCGGGTGTACTGGTTCCACCAATTGTGCTTACACCCTCAGCTATGGATGTTAACAACTTCACTCTCATGCTGAGAAATGAGTCCCAAAAGCAGACTGCTTTACCCACTGGCACAGTGTTAGCCCAAATTTACTTAGTTGATACCGTCACTGAACTAAAGAAAAACTGCTCTTCTAAGGCTCCTATTGACCCAAAACTGTTCGATTTTGGTGACTCGCCCATCCCAGAAGCTTGGAAGAGGCGGTTAGCCATGAAGCTATCAGGAAGAGCAGATGTTTTCTCACTGGAGGAGTGGGATGTGGGGCTGGCAAAGGGGGTGAAACACCACATAAGGCTAAGGGACCCTCGTCCATTCAGGGAGAGATCTCGCAGAATCGCCCCTGCAGACATTGAAGATGTCCGGAGGCACCTCCAGGAACTGCTGGCAGCCGGGATAATTAAAGAGTCTAGAAGCCCATATGCTTCTCCCATTGTCATAGTAAGGAAAAAGAGTGGCAAAGTGCGGATGTGTATTGATTATCGTGTACTCAACTCCAGAACCATTCCAGACCAGTATACCATGCCACGCATAGATGACGCACTTGACTGCCTGACAGGGAGCAAATGGTTTTCCGTCTTGGACTTGAGAAGTGGGTATTATCAGGTGGAAATGTCAGAGGCAGACAAGGAGAAGACCGCCTTTATTTGTCCTCTTGGGTTTTTTCAGTTTGAGAGGATGCCTCAAGGAATAACCGGGGCTCCAGCAACTTTCCAACGATTGATGGAAAGGGCCGTCGGAGACATGAACCTGATTCAAGTCCTGGTGTATCTCGACGACCTAATTGTGTTTGGGAAAACACTGGAGGAGCATGAAGAACGTCTCCTCAGAGTGCTGGATCGACTGAAGGAATGTGGTCTAAAAATCTCCATAGACAAATGTCAATTCTGCCAACCCCAAGTGAAATTCTTGGGGCACATTGTCTCTGCCTCTGGAGTAGCCACAGACCCTGAAAAAGTGAGTGCAGTCACTTAGTGGAAGAAGCCCACTGACTTAAAATCCCTCAGATCGTTCCTAGGATTTTGTGGATATTATCGGAGGTTTATTGAAAACTATTCTGTTGTTGTACGCCCTCTAACGGAGCTGACCAAAGGTTACCCACCTGCTCAACGGAAGAGAAAAGTAGCAGCTAAAGAAAAGAAAGACCGTTATTTCAAGGTGGCTGAGCCCTTTGGTAATCGCTGGACACCCGCTTGTGATGATGCCTTTAACCAAGTCATTTATAAACTTACACATGCACCTGTTTTGGCCTTTGCAGATCCCACCAAGCCATACATTTTGCATGTAGATGCAAGTCTGAATGGATTGGGGGCTGTGTTAAACCAACAGCATCCCGAGGGTCTCCGCCCTGTTGCCTTCGCTAGCCGAAAGTTGAGTTCACCTGAAAGGAATTATCCAATTCACCAGCTAGAATTTCTAGCTCTGAAATGGGCGGTAGTCGATAAGTTCCATGACTACTTGTATTGGGCCAAGTTCACGGTGAGAACGGATAATAATCCCCTAACATATGTCTTGACAACGGCTAGACTGAGTGCTACCGGTCACAGATGGTTAGCTGCACTCTCTACTTATGATTTCAACATCCAGTATAAACCTGGGAGAGAAAATATTGATGCTGACCTGCTGTCGAGGAACATGCAAGAGACACATGACGACTGGGTGAATGTTTCCCCTTCTGGAATTAAAGCACTGTGTCGCCAGATCACCATAGGGGTTTCTATAAATGCCAGCAGCAGATTAATCGATCAGTTGGGAGCCTCCCCTGATGCCATTCCTGTTGCGTACGCCCATCTCACGCAGATAGACATGAGACCAGTTAAGCAGCTTAGCCACAAAGAACTGCTAGAAGCTCAAAGTTCCGACCCAGTCATTGGCAAAGTATGGCAGCAGTTAAAACACGGCAAAGGTGTCTCTAATCTCGGACCGGTAAATTCTGATGTCGCTCTTATGCAGCGAGAAAGTGCTAAGCTTAAGATAAAGGATGAACTCCTGTACAGGATCACGAAAAGACCCATGGGGAAAGAGGTAAACCAGCTGGTTTTACCAGTACAGTATAGACCTATGGCTTTAAAGGCTCTGCATGACGACATTGGTCACCTAGGCATTGATAGAACCACTGACTTTATTAAAGACCGCTTTTACTGGCCCAGAATGGCTTCTGAGATTGCTGCATATGTTCAGAATTGTGGAAGGTGCATCGCTAGGAAGACTCTTCCTCAAAAAGCTGCACCTTTGCAACAGATTACAAGCAGTGGACCTTTAGATTTGGTGTGCATTGACTTTCTTTCGATTGAGCCTGACTCTAAGGGCATAACCAATGTGCTGGTCATCACCGATCATTACACAAGATATGCTCAGGCTTTCCCGACAAAAGACCAGAAGGCCCTGACGGTTGCAAAGGTCCTTTTTGAAAAGTTCTTTGTCCACTATGGATTGCCAGCCCGCATTCATTCTGACCAGGGACGGGACTTTGAAAGCAGAGTCATTAAAGAGCTTTTAACTCTCCTTGGTATCCGTAAGTCAAGAACCTCTCCCTACCACCCTCAAGGAGACCCACAACCTGAGCGGTTTAACCGCACCCTTTTGTCGATGCTTGGCACTCTTAATCCTGCTCAAAAGCATAGATGGAGCCAGCATATAAGTCAGTTAGTGCATGCTTACAATTGCACAAGAAATGATGCCACAGGGTTCTCACCCTATTTTCTCATGTTTGGGAGGGAGGCACGTTTGCCCGTCGACCTGTGTTTTGGCATGCATTTGGATAGAGAGGATGGGTTAAAGCACAACCAATATGTGGCCAACATGAGAAAAGAGCTCCGGAGAGCATACCAGCTTGCAGCTGATGCTGCCTCCAAGAATCATGAAAGAAACAAAAGGTGTTACGATGCCAGAGTAAGAAATCAGGTCCTGGAGGAGGGAGACCGAGTACTGGTCCGCAACCTGGGAATCCCTGGGAAGCATAAACTAAAGGATCGATGGAACTCTTTTCCATATAAGGTTATTGCCAAGCTACCCAACCTCCCAGTGTATCGGGTAAAGCCAGAAAGGGGAACAGGCATAGTAAAGACAGTGCACCGGGATCACTTATTGCCCATTGGTTATTTGGTAAGGATGACTAGCCAAATCAAGGAAAACGCACCACCCAGGAAACCAACAACTAGGGCACAAAAGACCAAGAGTGATCACCCGAATGAGGCAACACACATTGGATATGACCAAGAAGAGGATTGGACTTCAGAGTCTGAAGAGATCACTTGTTACCTTCCTCAGTTACCACTAACCACTCATGGAGCAGTCAGCAATCAGGATATCGTGCTAAGAGATGTTCTGCAGCCAGATGGCATAGCCCCTGGTGCTGGTGGTAGTGCTATGGATTTGTCAAGTGACGGAGAACTTATGGATGAGCTCCCTTCAGCAGCAGAGCCCATAGAAGAACATTCAGAACCACATCGAGACTCTGTGGCGGACACAGAGCTAGGGCAGGGAGACGTCCCCATCTCTAGCACCTCGACTGTGGATGCTAACTCTACTCATGACCCTGCTGCCAGAAGGAAAGTGAAGCCTGTTCTGCGCCTTAGTTATGATGAACTCGGACAGCCTACACAGAGACCTGTTACCATAGTGTACAGAGGCATGGTAATTCAGATTTGTTATCCCCATACCGTTGACACTAGCACTGTTACTATTCACTAAGTCAGACATGGCCAGCTTTAGAGATTTTAATTGTAAAGTAACTAGTCTGATGGGGACATCCAGACATTTAGAAGGGGGAGGGTGTAGCCCATGGACTAATACCATTAGGCATTAAATATCACCTGTTAAGTAAGTTCAGGAAAATGTGTGCTTATGTCTGGTAAAATAGTTATACAGGTGTTCAGTTTTTTATTTTTTATTTTGCTGCTTGGGTCTATGGGGGTAATATATTAATGTGTGTTCTATAGTTTGGTTGCAGTGTGCTGTGTGCCATGTGCTGTGTGCTTAGAACAACCAATGTTTTTCATTTTCTTCGCTGTGATTGGAGTGTGCAGTGTCTTGACAATATTGCTGTAGTGTGATTGGATGTGGGGTGGGACGAGAGAAAAAAAAGGGCGACGAGAAAAAAAAAGCGCGGCGAGAGAGAGCAAGCGGGAGCTGGAGGCTAAAAGAAAAAAAAGAGCAACCAAGCTGACGGAGAGAGACATTACAAAGGAACGTGCCGTTTACGGTTTAAAATTGTGCTACTTACTCCGGTTGTTGTACCCGCTACAGCTAAATGGACTGCAGTATAATAATAAGCCGTTTTAACGAATGTTGACTCCAGAAAGTTGGCGTTGTTTGAATAGTTCTACAGGCTAACTAACCAGTTAGCCCAGACAAAGACTCTTCAAGATTCCCCAGATAGCGCTCCAGGCGACCAGGAGAAAGCCTGGCAGTTCCTCTGGCGACGAGGGAGAAGGGCACGTTGCACCTTAATGGGCGGACCGACTCCTGTTGCTCATTGCAGTCAGCTGTGAGCCAACCTGCAGACAGCCGCTAAACCGTCCTTTTGGAGGTGTGTCGTTTGGACACGAATATCACACTGACTCTGCTTGCCTGTGAGTACTCCAGCCTTTTAGTTTTGCTCATTAGAGTGAAGGGGCTTTAACGTTTTTGGCCACCACGTTCCCGAGCGTCGACCAGGCCTGCAACAGGGGGTTAGCTGTAATTTTAGTTATTTATTTTTCAGGTCGCCGGCGTGCGTGCGTGTGTGTGTGTGGGGCCCACAAAAAAAAGTTAAAGTTGTTCTAACAGAGTTACTTTGGTCACTGTATATTGAATATTGAAAACAGATGTACAAGTTAAAGGAGCATATTCCAATGTTAAACACTGTATCAGTATATTTGTGTTGAGGTATTAAGAGACTACCATATTCTGAATTGTTTAGTTTGCAATATATAATTGGGAAAGTAATGGATTTGGCTTAATGGAAGTACTGTCATTTATTTTAATTTCATTTGTTTATATATTTATTTATTTAGTCATTTAATAAATTTGGCAGCGAATTGGGGACATAATTGTTCTTGTGATTTGTTTAATAAGTTGGATTAGGTGGCACAGTAGACAACATAGGTGAGTGAGATTCCCATCTATCTTTACTTAAATTTAAAGGGGGTATATCATAAATCAACCTAGGGAAATAAAGTTTACGAGCTCAGAGCGCTATCCTACTTGCAAAGGGTGAAGAAGGCGCTACATAAGAAATCTTAAGGGGAATGTTTGTGAGGAACAGCCTGCCCGATTGTAACCTTGAGTGGTGAGTTGTTGTTGGGTTTCTGTGCTAGTCATGGTTTGTGCATGGCAAACACCACGTTTGAACACAAGGCATTTCATAAGAGTACCAGAATGCCTTGGGCAGAAAGACAGTGAACAAATTTATAGTTGTCTTATCTACTTTGGGGCCATATGTTATAAACATTGGGTGAAGAGAGGAGCAGAGCTGTTAACTGGTCACCATCTGGTGCTGATTTATATCAGATGGCAGGGGAGAAAGACAATCTCTGCAGACCCAAACAAGTAGTTGGGTTTTCCTGGGAATGGCTAATGAAAGACTCAGTCCAACATTATTTCAATTCCTTTCAATTCAACATTAAATGTAATCCGAATAGATCCTAGGCTTAGTTCAAGACCTCCATTGTGGAAGAGGCTGTATGCGACTGGGGTTAAACGATTGCTGGTGCCTGTCATGACAGCAACCCAAGGACCTGCTGGTAGACACCAGATGTGAGGGAAGCTGTCAGGCTGAAGAAGAAGGCTTTTCGATGAGAAATTCGGAAAACCAGAAGGAGCTCAGAGGAGACTTACTGCTTCTCCTCATCGAGAGTTGAGGTCTTTTGGACACCCGATGAGGTGTCCTGGTTGTCCCCTGGTTGAATACTATCAGATAAGATGTCCTGGTTGTCCCCTGGTTGAATACTGTCGGAGGCCCTGGGGCCGACCTAGGACATGCTAGAGGAATTTTTTATATCTCGGCTGGCTTGCAAGTGGTGAGGGGTCCCCAAGGAAGAGCTGGAGAAAGTTGCTAGAGACAGGGATGTCTGGGCAACTCTGCTTCTCTTGCTTCCACTAAATTGGACTAAGCGGTATATTCAATTCAATTCAATTTTATTTGTATTGCGCTTTTGGCAATGGTCATTGTCTCAAAGCAGCTTCACAGAAATGTAAAGAAAATGAAAAGAAAATTTATGGAAGTGTATATATGTGTAAGAAAAATGTGTCTAGATAATGAGATTGTCCCTGAGGAGAGCCAAGGATGATGGCGACAGTGGCAAGGAAAAACTCCCTGAGATGGCAATAGGAAGAAACCTTGAGAGGAACCAGACTCAACAGGGAACCCATCCTCATTTGGGTGATGACAGATAACAGAAATTGTAGAACATCATGTGTGTTATGCAGCTGAAAGTTTGATATAACAGAAGTTATTTAAATTAACATGAAGTCCAGTTCAGCACAGGGATGAGTCAGCAGGTGCAGAGGGCAGATGGGTTCTGGATCACTGGGAGCTCAGGAGCAGCATGTGTAGATCCAAACCAACATGAAGAAGAATCCAGCTGGAGCTGGTCCTTCTCTGGATGCCTCAGGAACCTCGCAGGGTCGGCCTCTGTCTACTGAAGCTGGCACAATCTCCAGATGCCTCGGGATGGGTGGAAAAATAAAGAGCAGGTGAAAAGAATTAGCATGGTTGCCATTCACGATAGATGTACTGGAGTATGAGGTAAAGAAATTAATTATGTGTATGCCAGATTAAAGAGATGCGTCTTGAGTCTACTTTTAAATTGGGAAACTGTGTCTGAGCCCCGAACACTGTCAGGAAGGCTATTCCAAAGCTTTGGAGCTACATATGAAAATGCCCTACCTCCTTTTGTACATTTTGATATTCTGGGAACTACCAGTAGTCCGGAGTTTTCTGATATTAAGGAGCGTGGTGGATTGTAACGTATCAGAAGACTGGTTAGGTATGTGGGAGCTAGACCGTTTAGAGCCTTGTACGCAAGTAATGCTATTTTGTAATTAATTCTAAACTGAACAGGTAGCCAGTGCAGGGATGATAATATTGGGGTTATATGATCATATTTTCTGGATCTAGTGAGAACCCTGGCGCCTGCATTTTGGACTAACTGTAGCTTGTTAATTGAGGATGCAGGACAGCCACCCAGTAATGCATTACAGTAGTCTAGTCTGGAGGTCATGAATGCATGAACTAGCTTTTCTGCATCAGATACGGATGAAATGTTCCTAAGCTTGGCAATATTTCTAAGGTGGAAAAAGGCTGTTTTTGTGATGTTGGAGATATGATTTTCAAAGGATAAGTTACTGTCTAATATTACACCCAGGTCTTTCACTGTCGAGCTGGTGGTAACAGTACATCCTTCGAAATGCAAGCTGAATTGTGAGAGCTGGTGTGTACTGGTTTTTGGGCCAATAAGTAATATCTCTGTCTTATCTGAATTTAGTAAAAGCAAATTATCGGTCATCCAATCTTTTATATCTTGAATACACTCAGTTAGTCTAGACAATTTGGGTATTTCGTCTGGTTTTGTGGAGATGTATAACTGGGTATCATCAGCATAACAATGAAAACTAATCCCATGTCGTCTAATGATGTTACCCAAGGGAAGCATGTATATTGAGAAAAGCAGAGGTCCTAAAACTGACCCTTGTGGCATCCCATATTTCACTGACATTACACCAGACTGTTCTCCATTCAGATCTACAAAATGAAATCGATCAGACATGTAGGATCAAAACCATTTTAACGCCTGTCCCTGAATACCAATGTGATTTTGTATGCGATCTATGAGAACGTTATGATCTATAGTGTCGAATGCAGCACTAAGATCAAGTAAGACGAGAATTGAGATGCAGCCTTGGTCCGAAGCTAAAAACAAGTCATTTGCAATTTTAACTAGTGCAGTTTCTGTACTATGATGGGGCCTGAAACCTGACTGGTATATATATTGGATGGATTGATTTTTACAGTACCAATGTTTTGGTAGATACAGTATTTTAATATAGAGCATATTTAATTGAATTATTTTTCAAAGGCATCATTTCTTTACAGGAGTGTTTCCCAAAGTATGCCTCTTTTCCATTTCTCATCTCTGGAAGAGATTATTTTATCTTCGATTTGTTAAACTAAATTAAGACAAGCTGATGTAGCAGTTCGTGTTTATGTATGTTTGTGCATGTACAGAGTAAAAGCTTTCTGTTTGCTCTGACACAGACATCTGGCAAAACCGTGACGAGTCCAAGAACTTCAGCCAAAGACATGAAGCGGAGCTGATTAAAGAAGATAAGAGGAAAGTGCTTGAGGCAGAAATAAGATTGCAGGTCAAATTAAAACATCTTTTTCCAACTGAGCCCTAATTCCGTACAAGGACACACCTTAAGTAGTGTCTTTGCGCTCGTGTGTTCAGGTGGACGAGTTGATGAGACAGGAGCTCACTAACTGGAAATTTGCAGTGGAAGGAAGTAAAGGTGGAAAAGCCAAGCCTGCAGGAAAGGTCCTGATCATCTTCCACACCTTTTTTTAAATGTCTTTTTTAAGAGATTAGTGTTGATTTCTGGTTAAATGTGTTTATTTTACATACAGAAGAAGAAGAAGAAGACATTGAAGAGTGTAAAGAAGAAAAAGAAAGACAGAGACCTTACAGCTGATAGGTGACTTGGATCTATGCATGTTAAATGCGTGTTGTATTAAATATGCAAATAAGCAATTATTAAACAATGTTTTCCTGCCTGAACACCAACCATGAATTTGTCACCTGGAGTACAATGTGAGTAATTGAGGAAATTCTGTCATTCTGTAAAATTCCAAAACCCTCGCTTTTGTAGTCCCACTGCACTAAGGAGTTGCATCTTTCAAAGTTCCAAATTTAGTATAAGTTTAGCTCTTTTCGTTCCTCAGAACGAGCTGTATAGCCATATGGGGAATAAAGAGAGTCAAGTTTGTGCTAAATACAACATAAATTTAAAAGATACCAACCTGGTAATTGTAACTGTACACGTGTTCCGGGTGACAAACTTCACACAATTTATAATGACCAAGACCTACGGTAATTATATGCACCTCAATTTTAATTAAAAAACAGACTTGAAAAAATCTAAACTATCCCTTTAATGATATTTCCGCCCCAGCTTCGCGTTTTACAATTTTTAAAGATAATAATGCAAAAAAGAAAATACAAAGAAGAATAAACATGTCTTTTCCTAAACTTGCAACTTTACAAAGCACTAACACTGGAGGCTCCATCCATCCATGTTACAGAAACACATTTCTCCTTACAGATAATGTAACTGTTGTAGTGATTACTAAAGATTTATAAGATCTGTTCATCTGGAGCATCTGCTCTTCCATTCCATGTGAATGAGCTGTTGCTATAAACACATCAGAATGAGTGTATTAATATACAGTACAGACCAAAGGTTTGGACACACCTTCTCATTCAAAGAGGTTGAATTTGTATTATGGCAAGAAAAAAGCAGCTAAGTGAAGAAAAACGAGCGGCCATCATTACTTTAAGAAATGAAGGTCAGTCAGTCCGAAAAATTGGGAAAACTTTGAAAGTGTCCCCAAGTGCAGTCACACAAACCATCAAGCGCTACAAAGAAACTGGCTGACATGCGGACCGCCCCAGGAAAGGAAGACCGAGAGTCGCCTCTGCTGCGGAGGATAAGTTCATCCGAGTCACCAGCCTCAGAAATCGCAGGTTAACAGCAGCTCAGATTAGAGAGCAGGTCAATGCCACACAGAGTTCTAGCAGCAGACACATCTCTAGAACAACTGTTAAGAGGAGACTGTGTGAATCAGGCTTGTTAGGAAACCACTGCTAAGGACAGGCAACAAGCAGAAGAGACTTGTTTGGGCTAAAGAACACAATAAAGAAAACTTGCTGAATGAAAAGGTGTGTCCAAACTTTTGGTCTGTACAGTACATACACCTGGGATTAGAGCTGCTGTAGAGCTGTCTGATTCCAGAATTTAACTGTATGAAGTTACAAATCTGTTTCACATCAGGAGCATCGAGTCACTCTATGAAGAACTGGTGATGGAAGGCTTGCTCAAACCAGCGCATAAGGTGAAACTAAACGACTTCATAGGTATGAACATTATAACATGTCCAGTTCTTTTTTTTTCTGTTCAATAAATCAATGAAGACATGACTAATCATGAGATAAAGGAGTGTAGTGTTATATTAGCTTGTGTGTCTGCAAAAAACTATGTCTTAGCAAGTAAAAATATCTTGAATATTGGAAACATCATTTATCTCACCAATATAATATAATATTATAGATAAATATTAGATTTAGATATTATCTTAAATTAGATTATAAGCTAGATTTATGTTTTTATTTACATTTACAAGCCAGTGCAGAGAGCGTGTGGTGGTGTCGGAGAACTTTCAACTTGAAGGGTGAAAACAATCCGCGAGGCTGCATTCTGGATCAGCTGCAGAGGATTAATGGTGAACAGAGGCAGACCCACCAGGAGTGATTTGCAGTAGTTCAGTCTTGAAATAACAAGGGTCTGGACGAACACAACTCCCTTGTAGCCAAAGGTTAAAGGAATTCCTGAGTGTCTGAGGGAGGAAAGGGAGTTGTGTGTCATCTGCATATGAATTGTATAAAAAGAGGTGCAAGGTTATGACCTCACCAAGAGATCAGGTACAGAGGGAAAACAGAAGCGGGCCAAGTACTGAGCATTGTGGGACAGTGCAGTAGATGCATGAAGTAGATGTGGATCCCCTCCATGTCACTTCATATGGCCGATCTTCCAGGTAGGAACCAAAACATTGCTATGCCGTGCCACATATTCCACGGCTTATAAGGATAGACAAGCGAATCACGGTATAAAGTGACAAATGCAGCTGAGAGGTCCAAGAGGATGAGGACAGATGACTGCTTAGATGATCTAGCAGCATGGAGCTTTTCAACGACAGACAGAAGGGCAGTCTCTGTGGAATGTGTCTCTTTAAATCCGAATTGGTTAGGATCATTGAGGTTGTTCATTAAAAGATAAAGAGCAGGGTTTCTTGCGGATGGGAGTAACAGTTGCCTTCTTACAGTAAATGTAGAAAGTGTTCATTAAGATGCTTGTTTAACCATTTAACAACTTTACACTCTTTGTGCTGCGACACTTTTGGGAATCTCAATCGTAAAGTGTTTACAATTACTCTAAATTTTACACATTACAGGTGATTACAGCTACCTTGGCACGACCCTGAGGCAGACTGACATCGAGCCCATGCCCTCATTATCAGATGTTCGGCAGGTTATATCTCTTTGGGCCGTCTTGCCATTGGGTACATTGTTCAGTCCGTTTTACTACCCGTATCTGTTGATAAGTTCACTTTGTTTTAAATTAATCTCACACTGTCTTTCTTGTTCTTGCTGAAGGTTCCCAGGTGATCCATGAGAAAGCTCCTCTAGTAAAGTCCATACTCCTGGTGGGGCCTTCAGGAGTGGGGAAGAAGATGTTAGTCCATGCTATCTGTCAGGAGACTGGAGCTAACCTGTTTGACCTTTCCGCTTCAAACCTAGTGGGAAAGTATTCAGGCAAGAGTGGGCTCCAGATGATGCTGCACATGGTGTTTAAGGTGAAGCGACTTTGTCTTAGATAAGTGGTTTTGGAGGAGGTTGGGGGTGAGTTTTACATACGTTAAATTTATTTAACTCATCTAAAAGATCTATAAAATCTATAAGTGCATTTGAAAATGTATTTCTCTTCTGACACCAAAACTTCAACAAACACAGAAAATCTCCTGATCATCAGACTTTATGCACTGATATTTATTTTATTTTTATGGAACGCTAATTAGTAATTAATAAATAAATAGATAACTGCGTTGTCTCTGTGCTAAATTCTTACTGGCAATTAATCCATGATCATGCCTTAACATCCACAGTTTAAATTAAGGCAGTTGGGAATTGGCCTGATTTTGGGAATTCTCTGTCGTCTCCAGGTTGCCAGATTAATGCAGCCATCTGTAGTATGGATCGGAGATGCTGATAAAATGTTTTATAAGAAAATACCAAAGGAGGAGAAAGAGGTAACAGTTTGGAATTTCTCTCTGTTTTGTAAAATTATTTTATTCTCTGTGATTTAAATATTTACTTGTATGTACAATGGAACCTTGGATTGCGAGCATACGCTCTGCATCAAAACAAGAAGCACATTCATATACATGATACTCGATTATATTTGGTACTCATATATCAAGACTCGCTCATTTATCAGGTTAACATATATTAAAATTTTTTGCTCGTCTTGCGGAACACCCGCAAACCGAGTTACTCGCAATCCGAGGTTCCACTGTATATGTAAAGTGTTTAACGTTTAAATAAGTTTTTTTTTCACTTACAGTTAGATCCAAAGCGGCTAAAGAAAGATCTACCTAAAATCCTTAAATCTATCAAAGGTGAGGACCGTGTTCTTATCGTAGGAACGACAAACAATCCTCTGAATGCAGACCTAAAGTCTCTGTGCAAGTTTTATACGAAGATCGTCCTCATACCCCGGCCAGACTACGCCTCGAGGTTTGGTATGTAATCAAATCACTTTTTTAATGAATTTGAACTATTAATATTTCCTGTAGATGTTGTGATTATTCTGAGAATTTATTATGATAATTATGATTCATTTTAAAAATTATATTAAAAGATTATGTTAGTTTATTAATATACAAAAATTGCAGTAATTCTCATACCCTGGATTATTAGTAGGGATAAGTAAAATATAGTACATTTAATTGTTGTAGAGACACAACCAGTGATAGACGTAGTGTTTTGACGTAGCAGAGAAATGTCACAATGTCACACACAGTGTTTTATTCCTCTTATACTTAAGCAATTTATTACAATCTTGTGATTTTTAATGATATATCTCACTTTATATTTTTATAATTTGTAGACTCCTCTGTCCCGAATATGTATATAAAAAAAAAACATGGTTACAAAACTACAAAACTTTTTTCCTCTGACACTGGATACTCCTTCCATGATTAATATGCATCTTGTCAAAACATCAAGGATTTTTTAATTCAGTTATGTGGACCATTCACTGTACAGGTCCCTGTGAATGAGCTGTTGCTATAGAAACAAAAGTGTATTAAAACAAGTGCAATAAATCTGTGATTTGCAGGTGCACTAATGTCAGATCTTCTTTAAATAATAAATAAAATATCATATCAGCCTTGCTGTAGTTTTAATAAGCGTGTATTTTATATTTACTTAAATCATTAGTGTTTTCCTCGTAGTCATGTGGAAGGAACTGATCCAGAGGAACGGAGGTGTTGTGACCAGCGACCTTGACCTCAGCTCCTTGGCTAAGATCTCGGATGGGTACACACAGGGTCACATGGTGCGTGTGGTGAAGGGCATCCTGACGGAGTGGCGCATTCAGCAGCTCGCTAAACGCCCACTGATAGCCACCGAGTTCGTCTCTCCTCTTGCCAAGATCGACCCTGTGTTCCAGGACGAGGAGGAAGCCCTCAAAGTAATGCAGTGATTGATGGTTTTATTTATAGATCTCTTTTAATGAAAAGCCATGAATACAATGATAAAACGAGGGGCCAGTTTATTAGGTATACTAATTTAGCAACAAAAATTTAACAACCTGGCTTTATGTGCAATAAAAAGGTACATATAATAAATATTTAATTACTGAAAATATATACAGTGGAACTTTGGATTACGAGCAAAAGTCGTTCCGGAAGTGGGCTCATGTTCCAAAACACTCGTAAACCAAATCATCATTTTCCCATAAGAAATAATGAAAACTCAAATTATTCGTTCCACAGCCCCAAAGATTTCATACATAAAAATAGTTAATACAATCTATAAAATGAAAATAAAACAAATTAATCTGCACTTTACCTTTAAAAAAAGTACAAATAAATCCCGACAGATAAGTGTTTCCGTTGGTGCGCGCCGGCGCCGTGTGTGTGCGTGTGTGTGTGTGTGTGTGTGGAATTAGCCCCTTCCCTCACCTCGTTTTACACAGTAACACTCCTCCTCCCTCCTCCCTACAGTGAGTGCATACTATACTAAGGGAATCAATGCGGTAAAGTAAAAAAAACGAAAAACAAAACAAATGAGCCAGCACCTTATCTTTGAAAAGAATCGCAACAGAGCAGAGTTTCTGCCGGGGAGGGGTTAAAAGGCGAGAGAGCGTCTGTGCGTGTGTCAGGGTGTTTGCGTGTGTGTGTCGGTTTCAAATTACGCGCACGCACACACATAGGAGACAGAAAAAGAATTCCGCAGCGCAAGAGTGATGCTCGGTGTCAAAATAAGAGTCGCGTGCGTGATACATGATACTCGGCGCTCGTAAACTAATACTTGCTCGGTTTCCGATTAAAAATTTATTTTAAATCTTTGCTCGGTTTGCGGAACACTCGTAAACTATGTTACTCGCAATCCGTGGTTCCATTGTAATATATTTCACAGTTCCCAAAGATTGCACTCAAATGTGTGATATAGTGAATGATAATAGATCCCCTGGCTTTCCTCAAGGGCCCTATGGCTGGTTAAGTGTTCTTCTTAAAAAGGGTTCTACATTGGACCTTCAACACCTTATAAAATGTTCATAATTTCTCCATAGAAACAAACCAGAAGAAAGATGTTAAAATGATAACAATTCTCTATAGCACACTCAGGTGGTTAGATTACAATTTACAGTTTGTTTTGTCTGTTTTGTAACTCGGACACCTGTCATGTTTTTTCTGTCACAGAGCTGGTATGCAAAGACTCCTCTGGGTAAGAAGAGAGCAAGAGCTGCTTTAGGGATGGACGTAGAGGAAGATGTAGCAGCTAAAGACAACAAGAAGAAAGGAAAGAAGTAACTTGAACATAGATTTGACTGTAAACTCGACTGTATCAATTTCCTCAATGCTTCAAATATAAAACCACATTTTTCTTTATATATATTTTTTAAACCCTTAAACAGGCAATCCTTAAACAAGACTTTAACATACTTTAGGAGGCTTGAGCTTTTTAAAATAAAAATCAAGTTATCATTTGTGAAAACTAGAGAGAAATTTATATTAATCATAGTTATTAAAAAAGCTAAACTTCTAAGAATATTAGAATGATCATTCTCTTAAAATTCTGTTGATGAAAAAATTTAGCCACTTTTGAAAGTTTTGTATCCACTGAGATATACACCACACCCCTTCAAAATTCCACACGTAGTACGCGTACCTGAGTTGACAAATGGCACACAGAGGCATCAACAGTGGGTGGCTGCAGTATTACCGATATGCAAAAAGCCTTGATGTGCAAACCCACAAGAAGCTGAAGATATTCCGGTTGGATGTGTCAGATGCTCTCACCCATGGTGGAAAGAAGAAGGAAAGACTGATCATGAGAAGAGAGGAGAATGTGCCCACCAGATGAATCCAAAGCCCAACAACCCCAAAACTCTTGGATGATGTTTGCTATGATCATGTGGCTCAATTCCCGGTTTTCACTGACAAAGGAAGGTTGCAAGTTCTGCCCTGGTAGACAGAAAATCGTCTCCTGTTAGGAAATATGGTGTTTGTGCATTGTCATCTAGAAAAGCTGAGACATCTGCTTCCAAAAAATAAAAAGGAGACGAAGACAGAGGTGTGTTTTTTATTTTATTTTACAAATGCACATTGTCCACTTGCTTATACAGTTAAACCTTTGATTGCGAGCATAATTCGTTTCGGAAGCGTGCTTGTATATTAAAGCACTCGTATATCAAAGTGAATTTCCCCATTAAAAAATAATGTTCACGCAAGTTCCACAGTAGCAAGTTTTACAATCGCGGCCATCCTTCCCCACCCAGTCCTTTAATGTTGCGGCTGCAGGCAGGAATCACAACGCTGGTCCAGGAGCTACGGTGGAAATCCCGACTGGGGACCTTAACATCGAGGCAGCTGTGTTGCGAAGGCTGGCTTCAAACTAAACTGAAAATGCCGGGGCAGCTTGTGCGGTCCTTCAGCAGTTGTCCCTCGGCATGAGCCCCTGGGGAATGTGGCATGGTCCATTTTATGTGCCACCAGTGGCGGCCGGTCAATACGGGGCGATGGGCCCCCCCTTAAAGTTAGGCAGGGAAGAATGCTCCTTTAACATCTAATTATTTAACATAATAATTATTTATTTTAATAATGAAATAAAGTAATTTAGTCACAATATTCCGCTGTATTTCTTAATATAATTTATTTGCAATAAAAAAAATCTGTATTACGTTCATTTGTGTTGGTTTTACTCGGGGCGCCGGACAAACGAGTGTCTATATCGACAGGTACGTTTTTGAAAAGCATGTGACCTGAGGCTGAGCTCTGATTGGATTTTGTCAAATCATCCTCCGGGCGCAGCTCTGTGCGCCCTGAACCCTCCCACTTTTGTTCTTAGCGAATCAATATTGTTTTTAAATATTTGGGCTCATGTGATTGGACCATTTTACAAAGAATCTTTTCCAGCGCTTCTTATGGTAAGCGGAGCTGGCTGACGTGAGTCATGTGAGTCATGCCTTTATTTTATGCTAGTAGTAATGATGCTTAATCACCTGATATATGGCTATTTACAGGCGAGCATTAAAAGTTTAATTTTAATTTTGTTTGCGCACCCACCCACCCCCCCCCCCCCCCCGAAATGTTTTTTTGCACCAGCCGCCGCTGTGTGCCACTCTCCTTGCTGCTGGCAAACGATGGCAGCAGCATTGTGGACTTGAGCAGACAGCGGCTCTCGCTGGCTCCTCAATGTCACGGTTGCAGTTGCGGCCAGCTGGCCCCTCACAGTCCTCTTCCAGCGTGACCACAAACGTGAGTTAATTGTTAGAATTTGATGTCTGGGTGGCTCTCATTCTCCAAACTTTCGAACCCCATGCTAAGCTCCACACCTCCTTTTAAACAGCCGAGCAAGCCCAAGGTCCACTGATAATTATTTGCTGCCACTTGTGCCGGATTTAGCGGACCCGCCCCATCAGCAGGTGTGCCGTCTACCAAGTGAGCTCTCTGGAGTGTGCAAGGAGCGAAAAAGATTTGGGTGCATGGCTGTCACTGATGCTTCTGTGACAGAATGTCATTTAGTAATAATGATAATGTTGATAGTCATAATAATAAAAATATTAAATCACATACTTCAGCTGGAGAGAGTCAACAAATTCTGTCAACTGAGTATAGTAGAACTCAGTAGGACTTTCTCTCAGTTGCTGTACACACTTTTGACTTAGAGCAATACAAATATGCTTATATTTACATACAGTATAAAATCATTTCCTTTCCAGTCTGTGGAAATGTGATCTTACAGAGGAAAGCATAGAATTCTATGAATGTTAACCAATGAAAGTCAGACATTGCTTTTCAACCATGCTTCAATGGAATTATTTTAAAAAATAAACTCATGGAACAGGCCTGGACAAAAATGATGGTACCCCTAGAAAATACTGAAAATAATGTGACCAAAGGGACATGTTAATTCAAGGTGTGTCCACTAATTAGCATCACAGGTGTCTACAATCTTGTAATCAGTCAGTGGGCCTATATATAGGGCTCCAGGTAGTCACTGTGTTGTTTGGTGACATGGTATGTACCACACTCAACATGGACCAGAGGAAGCGAAGGAAAGAGTTGTCTCAGGACATTCGAAAGAAAATTATAGACAAGCATGTTAAAGGTAAAGGCTATAAGACCATCTCCAAGCAGCTAGATGTTCATGTGACTACAGTTGCACATATTATTCAGAAATTTAAGATCCATGGGACTGTAGCCAACCTCCCTGGACGTGGCCGCAGGAGGAAAATTGATGACAAATCAAAGAGACGGATAATCCGAATGGTAACAAAAGAACCCAGAAAGACTTCTAAAGAGATCCAAGGTGAACTTCATGCTCAAGGAACATCAGTGTCAGATCGCACCATCCGTCGTTGTTTGAGCCAAAGTGGACTACATGGGAGACGACCAAGGAGGACACCATTGTTGAAAACAAATCATAAAAAAGCCAGACTGGAATATGCCAAACTACATGTTGACAAGCCACAAAGCTTCTGGGAGAATGTCCTATGGACAAATGGAACTTTTTGCCGAGGCACATCAGCTCTATGTTCACAGATGGAAAAATTAAGCACATCAAGAAAAGAACACTGTCCGTACTGTGAAACATGGAGGAGGCTCTGTTATGTTCTGGGGCTGCTTTGCTGCATCTGGCACAGGGTGTCTTGAATCTGTGCAGGGTACAATGAAATCTCAAGACTATCAAGGGATTCTAGAGAGAAATGTGCCGGCCAGTGTCAGAAAGCTGGGTCTCAGTCGCAGGTCATGGGTCTTGCAACAGGACAATGACCCAAAACACACAGCTAAAAACACCCAAGAATGGCTAAGAGGAAAACATTGGACTATTCTAAAGTGGCCTTCTATGAGCCCTGACCTCAATCCTATTGAGCATCTTTGGAAGGAGCTGAAACATGCCGTCTGGAAAAGGCGCCCTTCAAACCGGAAACAACTGGAGCAGCTTGCTCATGAGGAGTGGGCCAAAATACCTGCAGAGAGGTGCAGAAGTCTCATTGACAGTTACAGGAATCGTTTGATTGCAGTGATTGCCTCAAAAGGTTGTGCAACAAACTATTAAGTTAGGGGTACCATCATTTTTGTCCAGGCCTGTTCCATGAGTTCATTTTTTTTTATAATTCTGTTGAAGCATGGTTGAAAAGCAATGTCTGACTTTCATTGGTTAACATTCATAGAATTCTTATTTATTATTTCTTTTGTTAGATTAAAGTTATTTATGTGACCATTATGAGTTTTTCTTTCATTGACCGAAGGGTACCAACAATTTTGTCCATGTGTGTATTTTCTTTTTCTTTTTTTTTTACTGTAATGCTGGTTGTTTTTGTTAGTCTATGTACAGTATGTGACAGATGCTCAAAGTTTGCTGCAGAGGGTTTACTGAGCATTGTGTTGCTCTTGTGTATTATTAATCAGTAGCCTTTATATCTCTACAACACATTATTTAACTATTGGTTGTGTTAAAGTCTATTGAGTCCGGTTCCTCTCAAAGGTTTCTTCCTATTGACATCTCAGGGAGTTTTTCCTTGCCACCATCACCCTCACATTAACATTTCGTACAAACGTCAATAAATTCTTTTGATTATATAAAGCTGCTTTGCGACAATGACAATTGTTAAAAGCGCTATACAAATAAACTTGAACTGAATTGAAATGTACAGTAGGTATATGAGACAAGGTGGCCGAAAAGTCTAGATCCATAGAGAAACAGGTTTTATTTAACATAAAAGTATAAATTACAACAAATTCTTAAATTGACAGCCTCCGAGTTTGCTGCACTTTTGTATATGCTCAATACAAAAACATTTCTTAATGTCTAAATTATTTCAGCTAAAAAAAAAAAAGGCGAGTGGTGTTACTTCTTGGTCTATTCAATCTTCATTTTAGTTATTAAAGCTATATATATTATATATAACATAAGATATCCATTTATTTGCCCCACAATGGGGAAATTGTGACAGAAAAAATGTTACAACAGCAAAGTAAAATGTGCAAACATAGTATGGTCAGTACAGTGTACTGTATAAATACAATATCCTCTACTTAAGGCAACACACTTCTCCAACCGATGGATGAGCTTGTGGAGACCATATTTGAAGAAGCCTTCTTTTTGGCTACTGAGGAAAAGTTTGACCTTGGTAATCGCCTCGTTGCCTGGATGGAGGAGGGCAATGGGTGCGCGGTCGGGGGAGTAGGGGGGGGGGGGGGGGGGGGGTGGTTGGGGGTGCGAGGCAGAATTTCGTACCCCAAGTCGCCCGCCAGGTTCACCATTTCATGAGCTGAATGGGCTGGCCCGTTGTCATGATAAAAGGTGCACTTAATTTTTTTTTTTTTTTCAACCGGGTGTGCCATTTTGGTTTGGGCAAATATTTTCATACAATAATACAAATTTTATGACTGCCCCTTGTATATATAAATAAATAGTTAAATTTATTAAAATAAATAATGACTGTGAATAAAAAAAAAAAAAAACTAAGTGTGTTTTTTTTAGTATGTGTTTGATTACAAACCTTTCAAACACACTAACTTTTCTGTCTTAGTAACCTGATCACTGGTGTATCTGTGATGAGGCAACAGGGGGAGCTATATTATTTATAAGTCTTAAATACTAAAGAAAAATGTTTGGTTATTTAGAAACTTTTAATTTTCAGTCTTTTTTAGCTAATAAATGTGGGTTCAACCCAGGTCCGTATGGCTGTGTTCTTATTATACTGAAGACCCCACAAAGCCAGTGTCCTAATAATGTCAGATTTCTGCCAATGTGTCCTTGTTACGTAACTAGTAACTCCACTAGTTTAATGAGAAAACCTCTAGGATTAGCCCAAATGCACAATGTTTGATATTTCTGCATAAATGATCTGACACGCCAACATTCAGGTACTGAATTCACAAACACGTTATGTTCATGAGTAATCATAGGGTAAACATGAAGCAAAAAGGCTTTGTTGTTCTTCTGAAACGTACACCAGAGCTAGGGATTAAACATGGTGGTGAAGAGATGGAATGTGATTCGGGATAGTTTCAAGGTCAGCTAATAGGAGAAGAGGATTTGGGGCCTCGGTTAGAGCTTAAGCTCTGTGATTGGTCTCGGGTGGGGTGGTGAAATTGAGACGCTCCCTTTAGACGGGGAATTAAGAGATCATCTCAGAACAACAAATGGACATGGACAGCGCTTACAGCTCACAGTTCACAAATGCATGTTTCTGTCATGTTTGCTCTCTGAACTTTGGTGTTTTATTCAGCTTGGTAAGAAACACCATGTTGATATTGTTTAGATTGTTTAGTCTCTAAAGGTCAGCATGCCGATGGTGTCGCGGCGATCAGACGCACTGCTCAGATTTGGATTTGCGCAATCTCTGCTTATATTTAGACCTGAATAATGATGGCTGAGTATATAAATATCCAGGCAGATGATAGATTTACATCAATAACCTAACATCTGGAGTTGCTTCTCTACCCGTGTAAACACTCATTAAGACGGCATCATGGAGGGAAGAAACAGGACCACAGGACATGTGAAACTCAAAGCCATGTGCTCCAAGCTTTAAGACTAACACACCACATTCAGTCGTTCTCTCACGGTCTCATTTCATCAGTCGGGGGACCGCTAATGGTGCCCTTTTTTGGCTTCAAGAGGCCACTTAGTCCATGTCATGTCCAAACACACATCACGAAACAACATTTTATTTAACCTCTGTTACAAATAAATATTAGATTGTTACGACACTCATGTTGATAAGTCTGGGAGGCCTGAATTATTTCATTAGTGTGTCAGTAATGCGTTATAATATATTCATTGCTTAAACATCATGTTTCTAAAAATCTGATAGGTTTGCAGTAAAATCCAGTAACAAAACCATTACAAAATTAATATTTCATTCTTCTAACTTATTATTAGTCAGAAATTCATCTTAAACTTTAGTTAAATGTATTAATCTTATAGTAATAAGTAAATTTGTTTTTAATTATTACTTGAATATTGACCAAAACACAGTACTGGTGCAGATTTGGTCATTTTTTTATGTAGTACATATAATACACAAAATGTGTGTGCCAAAGAAGCTACTTCTGAAGTTTATGCAACATGGACGCGAACAATCTCACGTCCCTAATAATTTACAGGCGCTTTGGAGAGATGATTTTATATGAGCCCTAAAAATGGCCATTCTTCAGTGTTATACTGTCTCACTTCAAACAATAATCATTTAAAATGTAAAGTATTCAGATTTCTTTATGTGTATTGATACTTAAATTGAGAATAATTGAACATAAGCTTCTAGAAGCACGTAACCTGTAAAAATCGTTGCTTAAATTGGTTTTTGGTAAAAAAAAGAAATCTGTAGTGTCCGTAACCGTCAAATTCATGTTGCAATATCTTTTTTCAGGTTTGTGTCTTTTCTTGTGAAATCTAAATTGGGAAAGTTTGAACGACAATAAGGATCAGTTAAAGATTTGAATAAAAAAAAAAGTTACAGACACTAAAACATAAAAGGGCCTGAAATTGTATATTCATCAAATGTGTTTCTAAAAATATAAATGTGTATGCATATTTACAAAAAACGAAGCATGGATCGGGAGATAAGAAACATTAAGTGTTATGAAAAATGCTGTTATATGATCCTATTTCCCCCCTTTTTTCAGCTACTGTAGGTGAGACATTTTTTAGCACCAATACCATGTTTTGGCCATATATATATATATATATTATCATTTAATCATTTTAGGATTGTCATTTCTATTAAGAAAAAGTCACCTACATGTTTACTCTCATTAAATACAATAATCCATATTCTATGCATATGCAAATTAGAAACAACTAAATTAGAAACAACTGCACCCATATACCCCACCTGTATGACAAAGCCATGTTGCGTCTCCTGCACCTAAAAGAATGTGAATGGTTCGTATTGGTTTTATGATGCAACATGGTGATCTTTGGTTCAAAAATCATTGCAGTAAAAATGTACCAGCTGATTCCTCTAATAAACTTTTCATAAAAATTGGAATGAATAAGAAAGTGAAATAGGTCTTTTGTATTGATTCTTGTTCTGTTTGGTGTGAATTTGGTGATACATAAATATTTCAGTTTAAGCTGGGACAGTTTTACCTCTTCAGTGTGTGTAGGATCAGAACAACACACGGGGTTGATGCTCACTTGTTGCTATGTTTATGGATAATCTATTTTAAAAAGAGAGTGTGAGGATGGACATGTCAGCTGTTCTCCATTAGGATTTAGTGTAGCTGAAGAAAAAAAAAGAGAAAAGATGAGAAAACACGTTCCACTGTCCGGAACCTCGGGGAACAGGGAGTGTGTGCGCAGGAAGACACCGGAGGCTCTGTCCAAACTTTTTTTTTTTTTGTTGATCTTCAGGGATTTGTGCGAAACCTTTGACTAACAATGCAGTGGGTGAGTAATGACACGACGATCAGTTTATACAGTCAGCCATCAATGCAACATCTGCAAAATGTAAGCAGAAAATTACTGGTGGTCCAAATTTACTTCCAGAAATCATTCTCTGGGTTTTTTCTAGCAGTTTTATTTATTATTGTGTTGAAGAATATTTTAGTAAACAGTAATTAAAGCTAGGTGTCACTAACATCACAGTCTCATGTTTAATGTTGTGTGTTAATACCGTGAGCCATTACTGTATTAATTTATTACTTAACTTATTAATTAAACCATATTTATTTACATATGAATTAAAAAAAAAAGTTTTTGTTTGTTTGAAATTCAATGAGCTCATCATATTTCTCTTTCATTGGCATCTTCAGAGTTCACCTCTCACCCAATAGATTGCATGTGAAGTATCAGCAGACAACCAATCCTCTAAGACCAGTTACAAAATCATTTTTTTTTCCCTACTAGATGAGAAAAGTGGTCATATGTGCAATCTGAGACAAATTTGTGAGGGAACAGACGAGATAACAATGGCTTGTAAGGACCACACCCATTTGGGTTTTAACTAATTAATTATAATAATAATTATTATTATTACTTTTTTTTCTTAAAAATGTAACTCATGCATTATTTGAATTTTTTTAGTTAATAGAATTCAGGTGATTAAAGGTCTTGAAGATGTGACGTTGTGTGAAAAGGAAGCCTGGACCTTCGAGGTGATTCTGAGTCACGCGTATGTCCGAGGCGTGTGGAAGCTGAACGGACAGCCGTTTAAATCCAAGCCATCATGTCGTATTGCAATCCAGGGGAAGAGGCACACTCTCACTCTGACACGTGTCTCGCTGTTAGACATGGGCCTGATCAGCTTTCAGGCAGAAGGAGTGGAGATCTGCGCTAACCTCACTGTCACAGGTAACTACATGCAACGATTTCTAATTAAACACATGTAAACCATATGCAAATTTACGTTTGGTAAATTGTTGTAATGAAAAAGGAAAAACATCCCCAGGACCCTCCAGTACAACTACAGTGGAACATTGGATTACAAGCATAATTCGTTCTGGAACTGGGCTCGTGTTCCAAAACACTCGTAAACCAAATCATCATTTCCCATAAGAAATAATGAAAACTCAAATTATTCATTCCACAACCCCAAAAAATAAATACATAAAAATTATTAATACAATCTATAAAATGAAAATAGAACAAATTATTCTGCATTTTACCTTAAAAAAAAGTACAAATAAATCCCGACAGATAAATGTTTCCCTTGGTGCGCGCAGGCACTGTGTATGTGTGTGTGTGTGTGTGTGTGTGTGTGTGTGTGTTTGGAATTAGCACCTTTCCTCGCTTCGTTTTACACAGTAACACTCCTCCTCCCTCTCCCCACCTCGCTTTTTAAGTTTCACAACAAACACATGCACACACAACGGAAACACCGTTTTAACAGGAAAAAAAAGCAGGTGACAAGTGAGCGAGTGACGCTCGGTGTCAAAATAAGAGTCCCATGCGTGATACATGATACTCGGCGCTCGTAAACTAATACTTGCTAATACTTGCTATTCAGGCATTGTCCAGTACATATGAATAAGAGACGCCTCTCCGCTTTTACATTTATCACAACGAGGAACGATGTTTGGGTAGAAACGGGAAAGCTTGAGTTTGGAGAAATGAGCCCTGTGTACAACCTTAAACTGTAATAAAGAGTGTCGGGCGCATAAGGAGGTTGAGTTGACAAGCTTGAGAATTGAATTCCTCATCTGTATCATCTGACAGTGTCAAATTTAGGTCTTTTTCCCAAGCAGTTTTGATTTTACTCATAGAGGTGTGACTCAAACCCATCAGTCCACCATAAATAGTGGATATTAGGCCTTTACGCAGCGGGGACAAACAGAGGAGATTATCTATAATATTTGCATCAGGAGCCTCAGGGAAATTTGGTATTGATGAGCTAATGAAGTGTCTTACTTGCAGATATCTGAAAAAATGAGAATTGGGCAAGTTAAACCTCTCAGAAAGCTGTTCAAATGATGCAAACCTGTGATCAACAAACAGATCTTTGCAAAACTTAATGCCCTTACTGTACCATTCCTGAAACACTGAATCATGTAAAGAAGGTTGGAAGAGATGGTTAGAGACGATAGGACTGGAGAGAGAAAAGCCCAGAAGACCGCTGTGCTTTCTGAACTGAGCCCATACTCTCAAGGTATGCCTAATAACTGAATTATTGATTGATTTAATTGAAGGGATGGGGAGTGCAGATCCAAGGAGTGCAGAGACAGAGAGGTCTTTGACAGAGTTTAGTTCCATTTCCACCCAGACAGGGCGATTAGGTCGGTTATGAAAATATGCCCAAAAGATGACACATCGAATGTTTGCTGCCCAGTAGTAAAAATGAAAAATTAGGTAAAGCCATGCCACAGGAGGGACTTGTTCAATCGAGGATGTTTACTTTTCCAAATGTAAGATGATATAATTGAATCTAAAGTAACAAAGTAAGATTTGGGAATAAAAACGGGTACAGACTGAAACAGATATAAAAATTTCGGAAGAATACTCATTTTAATGGCATTAATGCGGCCCACCAGAGACATGGACAGTGGTGTCCATTGCCCCAAGTCCTTTTTTGTTTGGTTCAACAACCTAATAAAATTTTCTTTAAAAAGGTGTTTATGTTTCCTTGTAATTGTAATACCAAGATAGGTAAACTGATTTTTCACTATCTTGAAAGGGAGGTGTTGCATTCCTGTTGTTAGTGCTGTATTATTTAGCAGAAAAAGTTAACTTTTGTGCAAATTCAATTTATACCCCGAAAAATAGCTAAATTCACTTAGCAATGACAGCAAAGGTGGCAGGGAGGAAATTGGATTTGATATAAAAAGTAGAAGATCATCTGCATAAAGGGACACTTTATGTTCCTTTCCCTGCCTCCAAATCCCAGATATCTCCCTACAACTACGGAATGCGATTGCCAGTGGCTCGATGGTAATGGGCTAATGAGTAATGGGCTAAGAGGACACCCCTGACGAGTTCCCCGCCGAAGGCTGAATGGTTGAGATTGCTGAGCATTTGTCCGAACTGAGGCAATAAGGCTTAAATACAATAATTTAACCCAAGTGATAAAACTTGGACCAAAATTTAATTTTTCTAAAGCCCTAAATAAATACCCCCATTCCACACGGTCAAAAGCCTTTTCAGCATCCAGAGAAAGGACACACTCGGGGATCCCCGCTGATGGTGTGTACAAGATGTCCATAAGGCGTCGAATGTTGAAGTAAGAGTGACGATTTTTGATAAAACCGGTCTGGTCCTCAGATATAATTGAAGGTAGAACAGTCTCTAATCTGCGAGCTAGGACTTTAGCAAGGATTTTAACATCCACATTAAGAAGAGAGATTGGTCTATATGACGAGCACTCTGTTGGGTCTTTATCTTTCTTTGCTATAAGGGTGATACAAGCCTCATTAAATGAAGCAGGCAGGTTACCTTGCTTAAAAGATTCAGATAGAACTAAAGCTAGTTGTGGTGCAAGGTATGAGGAGAATGATTTAAAAAACTCTGCAGGGAACCCGTCAGGACCCGGGGACTTACCAGGTTGCAATGATGACATAACTGAAACTATTTCCTCTTGTGATATGGGCTCTTCTAATCTTAATCTAGAATCAGGGGACAGTGTTGGAATATCTAGTTGAGACAGGAATTTCTCAACTGAACTATGGTCCTTTGGGAACTCAGAAGTATATAATCGAGAGTAAAAATTTCTGAATGCATCATTGATATTAGAATGATCGGTAGTAATGGTACCATCCTCCATCCGAATTTTTGTAATGTATTGCTGTGCTCTAAATCCTCTTAACTGATTGGCTAAAAGTTTCCCAGATTTGTCACCGTGAATGTAAAATTGGCTCCGACTCTTTAATAACTGACCTTCAATTACATGTGTTGAAATAAGTTCAAACTTAGTTTGCAATTCTACACGTTTTTCATAGAGATCAGGGTTTTTATCCATGACTGGATAAAAAGGTTACTTTCCTGAGAACTGTAGTTGTATATTGAAATTGAATTTTAAATCTAGTGTACTACGGAGTTTTCGGCAAGCTGTCTATGTATTTTTGCGCCTCTTCTACCGAGCGTAGCCACTTCTTCTGTCTGGTAGAGAGAGTGATCCGGAGCCGTGCTGGATACAGGAGAGAAGGCCGGAGTCCACGCTGGTATAACTCAGTCATAACGTCTCTATACTCGGCTCGCTGGCTTAAAACTTCGAGAGCGTAGTCTTCCACGATGCGAACCTGCTGACCGCAGTATTCCAGCTTCCCTCTCCCCCGTGCCTTCGGAATCAGAAGCTCTTTGACCTGGTACCGGTGTACACGGAGAATGACGGGCCGAGGTCTCTGTCCTGAAGCGGGTTTGGATGCAGGTACACGGTGGGCTCGGTCAATCTCAGGTGGGGATGGCAGCGTTTCACTACCAAACACCTCGCACAGAAATTTAGAAAAGAACTCAGTAGGGAGTCCACCTTCAGTAGCTTCTGGAAGACCCACGACACGCAGATTTTGTCTCCTGCTCCGGCCCTCTAGGTGTACGACTTTCGCCGTTAACTTCGAGTTGTTTTCCCGAAGACCAGAGCAGATGTTCTCCAACTCGCTCACACGCTAGCTCAGGTCATCCGTAGCGAGCTCTAATGAAGGCAAGCGCTGACCATGGTCCTCTACTTGGGCCTGAATTTTGTCTAGTTTACTTTCCAGTAAACTAAACAAGGATTTAAAGTCAGCCGCTAGCGCTTCACGGTGTTTGTCTAACAGCGCAGAAATAGCCTCGACTGTTAGAACGGCCGCAGTGTCATCTTTTTTGCCGGTTTTAACACTCCTGGTAGCCATTATAAGTGGAAAATAGATGACCGTGGGGTAAGGTACAAAGTTATTGTATCTTAAAGATTTAATTTAACATTTAGAGACGAAAAAGGGAGTGAAGAAATTCGAAATTATCGGAGCACCTCTCTAACACGTCTACTCCATGTGGCTGCTAACCGGAAGTCCATACAGTACATTTTAAATGTAAAAATTTTTTATCTGTCGCTTTGCACCTCCAGGGTCCAGGTTTGATTTCTGGTAAGGTTCGATTCCAGCCTCTGTGTGCATTGAGTTTAATTAAATTAAATTACATTTTATTTGTATAGCGCTTTTAATAATTGTCATTGGCGCAAAGCAGCTTTACACAATCAAAATAATTATTTAAGTTTTTATAAAATGTAAATGTGTATGGATCAAAATAGTCAGATTGTCCCTGATGAGCAAGCCGAGGGCGACAGTGGCAAAGAAAAACTCCCTGAGATGGCAGTAGGAAGAAACCTTGAGAGGAACCGGACTCAACAGGGAACCCATCCTCATCTGGGTGAAACAGAAAGCAAGAATTGATCTGCAGTCATACTGTGTGTTAGGCGGCAGGCAGTTCAGTATAATAGTTGTTAACAGATGTTTCTTAACAGAAGTTTACATGTTCTCCCCATGCTTGGTGGGTTTCCACCAGGTACTCTGGTTTCCTCGACAGTTCAAAGACTTGCAGATTAGGCTAAGTGGTGTTTCCAAGTTGCCCATAATGTGTGAATGTTTGACCAGAGGTTCTACCACATTTATGAAAATAGAAATAAATACAATTGTTACCACTGGCCTACACTGTCCTTAGTTGTACTACAGAGGTTCCTAGATGGATGGATGGATATAAATGAGAGTAAACCTCTATTGCTTTAGTATTCAACTATGAAGGTTCTTTGGAGCAGGTAGACACTATTATACTCTGCTAATATGGGATTGTTAGTGTGTTAGTGCCTTTTACTAATTTTTATAGTATAGATAGAATCATAGAACACTATCACATTTATAGACATGCATAGGAATAGAGCAATACTCCTGCCATTGAACTACGCATGCAAACTGTGATCTGTTTTAAAACAGTCAAAAAAATTAGCTCTAAGATGCAGAAATTGTATTTCAAAAATACAATCATGGGTTGAGACTCATTTTTATTTTCACTTAAATGTTTTACTCTTCTTTTCATACAGCAAGAGACATACAGATCCTGAAACACCTTCAGGATGTCAGCGTGATGGAAAGGCAGAGTGTAACGTTTGTGTGTGACGTAAACCTTGAGGAAGTGGATGGAAAGTGGTTCAAGAACAACAGCAAGATAAAAGCTGGGGACAATGTCCGAATTAGACAAGAAGGTAAGTTCATGTGTCTGTATAGTTGTTGATTTATACCATTCATAGCACTTTTGAATTCTACACTCTGATTGGACAAAGTGTTCATTTATCAGAGATGACAACAATGGCAGAGACAACAGTTCAGTCCTCATGTTGGATCAGAGAAGGCATGCATGTTAGGTCGATGCTAGGAAGAGTGACTTGGATATGGGGTTAATGCAAGTTCCAGGACTTCATATATCAATGGGGCATGGACACTGGGTCAGAACAGACAAAGCCGTTCCTTTTGGGAAATCCTTGATACCAGAACACCATCCTCAAAGCCAGGCAGTGGTGCCAGTATGGCACCCTTGGAACAGGGCAGAGACTCTAGCATGACCTCACAGCTCAAGTTTTTGATACCAGGAGGAGGGGCTAGCATGGATTTCACAAATCCATGCAGCACCAGCAGCAAGGTGGCCCTAAAGCCAGGAGGTGGTACCAGCAAGAGCTCTCTTAAGCCAGGCAGTCGTTTAAGTACACTGTCCTCAAAGCCAACCAGTGGGGCTCCACAGAGCATCCTCAGCCCAAGGCGACACTGCTGAGCTTGGCAGAGATGGTGCCTGTCCTAGCTGGGACTTTGTAGATTATGGTCAAAGTGCCGGGCATATTTTATCTTTTATCTTTATCAAATCAGGTCGAGTATGGAATGGTTCTGGCATCACAGTACATGAACAGAGCATAATTTAGGCATATCTTGGCAAAATTCAGACAGATCTTGGTAGGAAACCCTGGTAAGATTCATACAGTACTTGATGAGGAAGGCTTGTCATCTTGACATCCACAGCATGCAAACTCCTTGCACACAAACCCAAGGTGGAACTGAAAACCTTGACCATGGAAGTGCAAATCCACAGTGCTAACCATTAGTCTACCGTGCTGCCAATCACACCACAACATAATTAGTTATTTTGCTATTACAACATGACATGGTGTGTTCTATACTTTACTTTAGGATTTTTTTTATGATCTTGTCTCCAAACAAAACATAGGTAAAACTCACTCACTGACATTCAAAGCCATCAAGCCAGAAGATGCTGGTAAAATCACCTTCATGGCAGAGAGAGTTTTGTCAACAGCAATGCTAAGAGTGGAAGGTAAAAATAAATAATGTAATATTTTAAAAACATTTCACCAAACTTTATACACCAAACCAATACCAACGATTTCCTTCAGAGCTTCCAGTTCAGATTGTAAAGCCACTGCGGGTGAAGATTGCCCTGTACAGACACCGCGCCCTGCTGGAGTGCCAGGTCTCCCGTGCGAATGCTGAGGTCACATGGTACAAATGGAACAGAGAAATCGCACCCAATGGGAAGTACCAAATTATTAGTGAAGGTCTTTACAGGCAGCTGACCATCGAAGAAGTGGGCTCATCAGATGAGGACATCTTCATTTGTGACGCTGGTGATGATAAGACATCTTGCCGACTGTTTGTAGAGGGTGAGATTAGATTTAAAAACAGATCACTTACACCCTCAGAACACAGGCATTTAAAAAATTCAAGGTATCAAGGTATACGAACACAAACTGTATAGCTAGTGATATGAAATCACTATCCTTCATTCATTCAATTATCTTCAGGAACTTCTTTTTTTCCTGGTCACATTCATGGTGGATCTGAGGTATCTTTGGAATAAAATGTGTAAGCCAGGAATACACCCATTTAAATATACACCAATGCACAACATGTATTCACACCTTTACATTTACTACATACGTATACAGTAGTTCTTCTATTGGGTCTACTACACGCACCAATCCTCCGACAACTCTGTCACTGGATCACTGGTTTCCGTACTTGGAGCACTTTTGTGAGGTCATGACCACTGCAGACTGGGACCATCCCACAAGAGTTGCTCTGATCCAATCATCTAGACATCAAAATTTGGCCCTTGTCAAAGTTGCTTAAATTCTTACATTTGACCATTTATTTTTGCAACCAACACATGAACTTCAGGGGAAAAAAAAGCCTCACTTTGGGCCTAATGGATTCCACCCACTTCTAGGCACCACTGTAATGAGATATTGTCACTATAGCTACTTTGACAAGGGCCAACTTTTGATGGCTGGACGACTGGCCTAGACAACTCTAATACTGCAGATCTTGTGGGATGTTCCCAGTCTGCAATGGTCAGGACCTACCAAAGTGGTCCAAATAAGAAAACCAGTGAACTGGTGACAAGTTCATGGATAGCCCAAGCTTAGTGATGCATGTGGGGAGTGAAGGCTAACCCATATACTGTAGTCTGATCCAATGCCAGTATTGATAGAAGGAGTCAGAACACACAGGCCATTACTCTTTTGGTGGGAAAAGGAGGACCTACTCAATAATAGGTGGTGGGTTATAAAATAGCTAATCTATGTCTAGTTCCCAAACTATACAGTATCTTAACTTAACACCATGACCCTGACTAGATGAACATGTTAGATGAACATGTAAATGTGTTCTTTGTTTCTACTAAACGCTTAATTATGTATCTGATCACAAATAACAACTCCATTCAAGACTGGAATTAAACAGATTAGAGACTTTGAATGTGGGACTTGAATCAAACACAGGCTGGTACCTTTCACAGGTTCTAAGTTTCGCTTGTCCTTCCAGAGCAGGTTATCAGCATTGTGCGTGGACTGAGTCCCGTCGAGGTAATGGAGCCTAAGGAGGCTTGTTTCAGAGTGGAGACAAGCATTAAAGCAGAACGAGCCCCTAAATGGACTTTAAATGGGGAGCTGTTAAATCCTGGCCCTGAAGTGAGGATAGAGAGAGAAGGAACGTCACACCGACTTACATTCACCAACACCAACAGCAGTATGTGCGGCATCATCCAGTTCAGCTCGGGGAAGAGCAAGTCGACTGCCCAGCTTACTGTTACAGGTGAAAATAACTCTAAGATTTAACCCAGAGATCTGTGTGTTACTATGAATTAACATGTTTGTGTTGATTTAACCGAACAGAGCGCCCCCTGGTGATCATGCAACCCATTTCAGATGTGAAGGTTAAAGAGAACTGCTCAGTGACTCTCAAGTGTGAGTTTTGTCCTTCACCAAGAGTGGTACGCTGGTTTAAGGGCAGAACTCCTTTACTTGCCTCAAGCAAGTACACCATGAGACGGGAGAAGAACCACGTCGAGATGACCATCATGTGTGTGAAGGCTGGAGATGCAGGGGAATATCGGTGCCTAGCTGGTGGATCTGAGACCAGGGGTCGAGTCAGTGTAGAAGGTATGGTTCCAACTGTTTTCAAAAATCAGTTATTTCCAAAGCCTTTGTCTTACCTGTAAGGTTTAATTAAGTTGTATGGTATGAAGAAAATACGATTATGCTGTAGCTCCTGAGTGGAATAAAAGAAAATGTTCACCTTTTTTGAGTTTTTGACTCTTGGGCACTCACTTTTACTCTAGGTACCTGAGATTGTTTCCAAGAACATTTGTCCTCAAAGTCAGTTTTTCAGTGAGAACACAATTTGACGTATTCGGATCCAATTAGACAAGAAAGCCAATTATACCTAAACAGGAAATGAACAGCTATTTAGACACAATGTGATCAGTGACATCTGTCTCCTCCAAAATTTCTGTATACGCATAATACACTCCAATCTCATCCTCTGACCTACACAGTCATTTTCATATTATAAAATAGAAAGGCACACAAGAGAGTTACTCTTGACATAAAAAAAAAAAAATATATATATATATATATATATATATAATAAAAAATATTAATATATTAATATTAGACATAGTGCAAAGGTTGATTTTCTTGTTCTCTTCTTCTTTTTGTGTTTAATGGCGGCTCACATACCAATTAGGCCAGGGGTCGGCAATCTAAACATTCAAAGAGCCATTTGGACCCGTTTCCCACAGAAAAGAAAACACAGGGAGCCACAAAACAGTTTTGACATCTAAAATGAAGAGAACACTGCATATATAGTTTTTTTTTAGCTTTATGCTATGTATATTTAAAAATGTGTGTTGCATTTATGAAATCAATAAACTGCTACAGCAAAAATGAAATCTTATTTCTGCATACAACAAAAAATATTTTAAACTCAGAAAAAAAGACACTGGGTTGAAGTTTACTTTTTACCCAAAAAAAAAAATCTTTTGAGCATTCTGCCAGCAATGTTGTCTGGTCCACCAGCCTTTTGTGACGGCATAGACTTTTGCCACATCAGCTCTGGTAATACACAATATGTGGTCATTGGAAGGAGGGGTGGTCTCCCTCGCTGCCATGTCAATTTGATGTTGTTCAGCACATCTGGAAGAGATGCTGGAGTTGTCCTGTAGTTAGTGATGACCTGGATTCCCTGACACATGCACAGCTTGTCGCAGTTGTCCTGGAAGTGGCTATGGATTCTCGGGGTGGGTGCATGTTTTGCCTCTCTGATGGCCTGGGATCGTTACCGCACCAATATATTGGATCAGAACAAACCACAAGAAGTGCCAAGAACTCATCTGAGAGCTGTTTATAAGTAATAATCACTATCCATGCCCTTAGTGTACCAAATCAAAGGCTTTTCCTTGCTTTTATATTTTTTGTACATTCTTTAGATATATGATATGGCAGCTGCCTTGTTCTTCAATGAAAAATTTGTAGGTAGCTGTTATACTGTATGACTGCTGGGGGATGGGAAATGGAAAGTGATCGGACGAGAGAAAAATCTAAGAAACAACCATGCTTTTTTGTTGCAGTGAAACAACTTAAGATCACACGGCATCTGGAACATGTAGAGGTTGAAGAAGAAGGAACAGCAGTGTTTTCCTGTGAGCTAAACTATGAAACGCCAAGTGTCAAATGGCTTCTCAATGACAAGGTGATTCATGCCAGTCACTTGAACAAGATACATAATTCAGGCAAAGTATACCTTCTGATCCTGAAAAGACTTCCACCGCAAGAAAGCAGGGTGACTTTCAAGGCTGTCGGCATCAGCGAGTCTACCATACTCAGGGTTAAAGGTAAGGATTGTGTTTTTACTTATACTTCAATGAGAAACCAGCAAAAAATTTATTTAGTGTATCTCGATTACTCAGAAAGACCAGCGGTGTTTCTTAGATCGTTGGAAGACGTTGTGTCTGAGGAACGTGGTAAAGCTCGCTTACTGTGTGAAGTATCCAAGGAAGCAGTAACCCCCGTTTGGAGGAAAGATGGTACAGTCCTAAATGCTAGTGAAAAACATGAAATTCTTCATTTGGGAAAGTCATTATCTTTGACCATTCTCAAGCTTAGAAAAGATGATGCTGGGGAATATTCCTGTGATCTGGGGACTAGCCAAACAAAAGCCAAGGTTGTTGTTCGTGGTAAGTCCAATCTGAAATCTGAATGTATTTTCCAATTTATCACCTGACATATGAGACATTTCTAGTAATTCAAATGGATTTGTACTTCTTTAGACCTTTACATCACCATTGTCAAGCGCTTGCGGACAATTTCAGTGCTCGAGGGGGAATACTGCACTTTCGAATGTATTCTGTCACACGACATCATTGATGAACCCTCATGGACACTGAATGGCCAGCTGATCATCAGCAATAGTCGAATTCAAGTTGCTCACCAGGATCGAAAGTACACTATGAGCATCAAGGAGGTTATGATTACTGATGCGGGTGATTTGGTCTTCACCATCAAGGATCTCTGTTGCAGGACCATGCTGTTTGTCAAAGGTACTGTATATCACACATCCTGATTTTGAGGAGAGCATATTGTTTTGGTTAACTGTAAAATTGAGCAAATCCTTTATGTAATCTGTTTACAGAGAGGCCTGTACGGGTGTTTAGGGACATGCTCAATGTTAAGGCAGTACCTGGAGAAGATCCAGAGCTTAGTTGTGAGATTACCAAACCTGAAGTGACCATCAAGTGGTTAAAAAATGGCCGGATTATTAAGTCTAGTTCTAAGTATGAAATGATGCAAAAAGGATATTTGGTAACACTAGTAATCCATAATGCAACTGTAAAGGACTCTGGAGAGTACTGCTGTGAGGCTGATGGAATCGCCACTAGAGCAAGGTTAGAGGTCAGAGGTAAGTACCTTAATTATTGTTTGATGTGATTATAAAATGGACTTGCTGCGGCAAGTTGGTAATGTCATAATGTACAACTTATTGTACAAATAATTTCACTAGCTGAGTGAAATTATGATTATGCATTTGGAGGAATTATTTGACATCAGGAGATACCTTTTTAGAGTAACTACAATACTGTTTGTCCTCTCGAGATCTCCAAATCTCACCCTTTGTCCCTTGTAGACTTTCAGCACACTTTTGCTAAGGAACTAAGGGATGTAACTGCAGAGGAAAAGAATATGGTAGTCCTGGAGTGTGAGACCAAAAGACCCGTCACTAGAGTGACGTGGTTAAAAGGCATGGTGGTGCTTAGCTCAGGTCAAAAGTACCTGATTTTGAAGAATGGTGTTGTTCTCTCACTAACCATATTCAACCTTGAGAAGGTTGACAGCGATTTGTACATGTGTGATGTTGGAACAATGCAGAGCAGGGCATTACTTACAGTAAAAGGTAAGCCTAATATCTTACCTTGTTTTTAGCATTTGCTCATGTGATGAATTCTTACAAACACTATATCTAACACTTGCCGGTTCGCCTCTCAGCTCAGAAAGTGGTTATCTTGGATGAACTGGAGGATGTTGAATGTTTGGAAGGAGACACGGCCATATTCAAGTGTCGTATCTGTCCAAACAACTTCACTGAGGTCAAATGGTACCTTGATGAGACTCTGCTGTATACTAACGATTTAAATGACATCCAAATGATCAATGGTGGCTACCACACTCTCACCATCAAACAGCTTGCACGCAAAGACACCGGAACAATATCTTTCGAAGCTGGGGACAAGAGATCCTACGCTTCACTTCTAGTAAGAGGTAAGGCTGGAAATATACTTGCTTATAACAAACTATGTGTACACTGACACATGATGGCTGTCTCACATTTCCTGTGTTAGTTTGGTGCACAGCTTGAAAACGTCCTCAGACGTTAATTTGACGAGCAGTGTAGTCTTCAGGGACATCAGAAATGAATGAAAGTTTTGAGGAGTTGGGCAACCAGGTCCACTGTTACCTCCACCACTATGATATATCTGAAAAGGGTCATAGTGACAAATATGCATGTTGAAACAGCTAGCATCTTAGCATCACCTATAAACTGAGCTCCTTAATAAACTAACCTGTCACCATGTTTGTTTACTTCATGCAAAAGTGTGGGAATTATCTGGTAACATGTGAAGGCAAGTATGTGAACAAATCCGCTCATGATGTTGCCTGTTGACTATGGAAATCTATGGTTTAACAGCAAGCTTATCTCAGGCTTAAGAGGTTTACTGTACATAATTTGAAGTTAGGTTAAGTTAGGTTCACATGTTTTCCAGCATTTAGACAGAATATGTCTTCAAAGAGTTAAGGTTGAATTATTGAATTTTTACTTTTTTTTTTTTTAGAAAGACGCCCAACAATAATCAAACCACTGGATGACGCTGAAGCTATCGAGGGAGGAAGTTTAAACTTGGTATGCAAGACCTCAAAACCGTGTCATATCCTGTGGTATAAGGATGGCTGCTTAATGTGGAACTCCTCCAGCTATTTCATGATTCGTTCTGGAAATGAGGCCAGGTTGACCATCCGGGAAGTTAAGGACACTGATGCAGGAGTGTACGAGTGTAACGCAGGATCCATCAGCACCAAGGCAACTGTGACTGTTAAAGGTCAAGTTTCAAGCAATACTAAAAAATGTGTTTCTTCATCCATTGCTTTTGCTTTACAGTATCAGTTTGTAAGCTCATTAGCTGCAGTACATGTAGGACTCTTACGCTTAGATCTCTAATGTCCTTGGATGTCTACTTTAAATTAGGTTTGGGTTCCATAGCTGTCATGTTTTCCCTGAATCTGTTCCCTGTTTCACCATTATTAGCTGTGCCTGCTGAATTTACAAGTCAGCTTCATAATCAAGAAGCTGATGAAGGAAGTAGTGTGACACTGTCATGTGAATTCTCTGTACCTGGGGTTCAATACTTGTGGCGAAAAGGAGCTGAGACACTCCGGTCCGGAGGGAAGTATTTAATGAAGCAAAGGAAAAATAACATTTCTCTTACAATCCACAATGTGAAACTTCAGGACTCAGGGATGTACACATGCATTTGCAGGAACCAGAAAACCACAGCCAATGTAACAGTCCTAGGTATGGACAAAAAAGTCTAAACTGAATATGTTCACACAACTATTTTTTGCTTTATTGTTATAGTATAGACCTCAAAGTGGCATAATGGTTAGCACTGTAGTGATTCCCGCTTTGGGTCTGCATATGCATGGAGTTTACATTTAGTTGTTCTCCCAGTGCTTGGTGTCCTCCCACAGCCCAAGGATATGTAGATTAGGCTAACTGGCGTTGATAAATTCCCCGTAGCATGTGAATGTGAGTATATGTGTGTGTGTGCCCTGCAATGGATTGGCACCCTGTCCATGGTGTACCCTGCCTTGCACTCTAAGTCTCCTGGGATAGTTTCCAGGCCCCTTGTGACCCTACCCTGCATACAGGATAAAGTGATATAAATGATGAGTAAGTGAGTGAGTGTTATGGTATAGTGAGTAGGGTAACAGCAGGCATTTTTCTTGACAGCTATCCCCATCACATTCATTAAAGAACTTAAAAATCAAGAATTGAATGAGGGCACAGCCGTGACATTACGCTGTGAGCTCTCCAAAGCTGGAGTCCCAGTGGAGTGGATGAGGAACGAGGAAGTGCTCAGCCCTGGGATGAAGTATCAGATTCGACAGATAGTATCCATCCAGGAACTGGTCATTAGAAATCCAGTTCCAGAAGACAGTGGAACCTACAGCTGTGTGTGTACTGACCAAAGGACCAAAGCCACTGTCAAGATAAAAGGTCTGTCCTATTTTTTTTTTATTTTGGTGTTATAAATGGCAAAAAAACCTGATGTACAGTGTTGTTCCCCTAGCTCAACCAATTACCTTCAAACAGAAGCTTAAATCTCAAGTGGTCGAAGAAGGAAACTACGTCACATTACACTGTGAGATATCAAAGCCTGGCTTTCCTGTAGAATGGCGGAAGGGTCAAGAGATGCTCAGGTCTGGAGAAAAGTACCAGATGCGACAAAGAAGTTGTGTAATAGAGCTAAAGATATTCAATCTGACATGCGAAGATGATGACATATATAGCTGCACATGTGGTGATGTCCAAACATCGGCTAGGGTTTCTGTGAGCAGTAAGTGTTTAAACATGTTGCTTCATTGTTGATTGTGAAGGTTATGACTGTAGTTAATGTTTTTTGTTGTTGTGGTGAATGATTTTCTGTAGAGCAAGCAATCAGTTTCACAGAGAAGCTATCAAACCTGGTTGCTGAGGAGGGCAAGAATGTGACCTTGCATTGTGAACTATCCAAAGCTGGTGTTCCAGTGGAATGGTGGAGGGGAGAAGATCTTCTTCATCCTGGACAAAAGTATCAGATGAGAGAAAGAGATGCAACACATGAGCTCATCATCTTTGACACTGTACCTGAAGACACCGGAGTCTATAGATGTGTATGTGGAAACCAGAAGACCAAGTCAATGATAAAAATTGTTGGTAAGACATTTAGTCTTATACTTCTCATGTTTAATTTATGTGAAAGAATACCAGTCACCTACTATAATTATATGCTTGATTATGTTTCTTGGAGGTATGGCTGCAACTTTCAAGCAAAACTTGAAGAACCAAGAAGTTTTAGAAGGTGGCAGTGTAGTACTAAGTTGTGAGCTCACTAAAGCTGGAGTACCAGTGGAGTGGTGGAAAGGTAAAGAACATTTGATGCCAGGTGGGAGGTATCAGATGAAACAAGACAGCAATATTGCTGAGTTGGAAATCGCAAATGTTCTTCCTAACGATGCAGGAATGTACAGCTGTATTACAGGAAACCATAAAAGCTCTGCAGAAGTGAAAGTTACAGGTAATGACCACAGGTTTGCTTTGAACCAATTTAATACATATTCACATATACACATACATATTCTATAACATACAGTGTTGCAGTGCAGTGTTTTCTGTTTCTGTTCCTTCAGCTCTGCCGATTACTTTCAAACGGGAGCTCCAAGATCAGGTTTGTAAAGAAGGAGGCATGGCTGTGTTCACCTGTGAACTATCCAAACCTGGGGCTCCAGTGGAGTGGAGAAAAGGAAGAGTTATTCTGAAACAAGGAGAGAAGTATAAGATTAGGCTGGAGGGAAGGTTAAACAAATTTGAAATAAACAACTTGGAAGAGAGTGATTCTGGAAGCTATAATTGTAAAACCAAAGATGCACAATCAACTGCTGACCTTACTGTGCAAGGTAAGGTGAATGAGATACAATACAGATTACTCAATAGATTCATACACAGTACTAACTAGCAACAAAAGAACTTCTGTTGAACAGTTCATGATCCACTGTAAGTCTCACAATTGTGCTGTTTTCCATAAAATCATATTTAACCCCTTTTAGAAATTCATCTATAAATTTTCATTAGCAGACACTTTCACTGTTGCTTGGAGGAGGACTCTTAACCTCTTTCACTTTCGATGGTCTGGTTAATGTTACAAGATGTGTTAAAGTCAAACCAGGACTTAAATATCTAGTAAATTATTTTGTAACAACAATATAGCAGATTAAAGCAGATATAGTAGTATTATATATAATAATAATAATACAGCAATGAGACTCTTAGTCATTGTAAAACCATAAAAATTTCAATGGTACAAATATTAGAAATAAGAAGCTGCATGTCCGTTTTTCCTCTCTCTTGCGCTGCGGAATTGTGGGTAATCGTCTCCCCTGCTAGGTCTTAGTGCTCATCTCTCACTGGTATAATCAACATCGTATACGCGTGTACTGTTTACTATAACACTGTGACCACATGTCTGTGTAAAACATCTTTTATTGTGTGTTTGTATGTTGGTGTTTACAGTGTGCGTGTACTGTTTATTATAACACACATGTGCGTGCGTGTAAAGCAAAAGAAAGTCTCAGAGAGGTTAAAGATCCATTTTCTCTCTCTGTATCAGCCTACAGACTTCAAATGACGCGCGCGGACTGCAGGCTGATACAGACAGTGGGAGGTGTTTACTGTGTAAGACGAGGAAAGGGGAGGTGCTAATTCCACACACACGCACAAACGGAAATGCTTATGTGTTGGGATTTATTGTTTTTTTTCCTTTTTTTTTTTTTTTTTTTTAAAGGTGCAGGTGAATTAGTTTTATTTTTACCTTATTTTTTATATTAATTATTTTTATGTATTTATTTTTTGGGCTGTGAAATGAATAATTTAAGTTTCCATTATTTCTTATGGGGCAATACGATTTGGTTTACGAGTGTTTTGATATATGAGCCTGCTTCCTGAACAAATTACGCTCGTAATCCAAGGTTCCACTGTATAGAGAAATAAAGGGAGTTTTTCACACTCATAACGGTCTTCTGTTATTTTGCACAATCAAAATCTCACTTTGACTTGAACATCCGTTATACTTATAAAAAAAAGTGACAACAAAATCAAAGATTTATAATCCACACTTTATTTACCATTGTCTTCTTGGACTTCTTGGCATGATTACACCATAACATGTAAAAATCCCAAATTTTTCATGGCTTTTTATAGCACTTCCTGCTACTTTCAAAAGTTTTCTGAAGAACCAGGAAACTCAAGAAGGAAACAGCCTCAGTTTGCAGTGTGAGCTTTCCAAAGTTGGAGTACATGTGGAGTGGTGGAAGGGAGGTGAGATGTTGAGAACCAGTGAAAGGTATCACTTGAGAAAAAAGGATGCAACAGCAGAACTGCTATTAAGAAAAGCACAACCAGAAGATAGTGGAGTGTATCGCTGTGTTTGTGGAGAGCAGAGTACTGAGGCATACATCAAAGTCAATGGTAGGAAAGACTGCTTGCTTAGCACTAGTTCATACTGTACCCAAACATGTTACAGCCTCACATGGGGCACCATTTTATGCATGAAAGCAGATTTCCTGTACATTTGTAGAGTTTCTGTTGTTTTGTGTAGCTCTTCCAATCATATTCAAACAAGAACTGACAAACCAAGAAGCTGAAGAAGGGAACAATGTCACTTTGCGTTGTGAACTCTCAAAGTCTGGGGCTTATATAGAGTGGTGGAGAGGAGAAGCACTTCTCAAGACTGGGGAGAAATACCAGATGAGACAAATGGGCACAAAAGTGGAGCTTGTCATCCGAAGAGCAGTACCTGAGGATAGCGGTGTCTACACTTGTATATGCCCAGATCAGAAATCCAGTGCTGTCATAAACATAAAGGGTATGAAACCACTTACAGTATATAAGGATTTCCCATTATGCTGAGACACTGATATTTCTCTGATGTAACATGCATGATTTACATGTTTTCAGCTTTACCAGTGATTTTCAAACAAAACCTGAGAAGCCAAGAAACAATGGAAGGGAAGAGCATCACCTTACGTTGTGAACTTTCTAAACCAGATGCCTTAGTGAAATGGTGGAAGGGACAGCAAGAGCTGACTGGGGATGAAAAATACCACATGAGGACTGAGGGAAAGACAGCTGAGCTAGTAATCAGGGACGTTTTATGTGAGGATGCTGGTATTTACAGCTGTACAATAGGAGACCAAAAGATTAGCTCTGAAATCAAAGTTCGAGGTAGGTTCTACTAAAGAATGCATTATTTTATTGATTCATTCATATTGTTCCACATGGATATATGACATTCCTATGGGTTCATAGCTTTACCCGTGACATTCAAACGAGAGCTCCAAAATGAAGTTTCTAAAGAAGGAGGATCTGCCATGTTTAGTTGTGAGCTCTCAAAACCTGGAGCTCTGGTGGACTGGAGGAAAGGAAGAGTTATCCTGAAAGCAGGAGATAAATATGACATCAAGCAAGATGGAAAGCTCTCCACACTTACCATACATAATACTGAGGCAAATGATGCTGGGTGCTATTCGTGTAAAACTAAGGATTCTGAATCGACCGCTGAGCTTACAGTTCGGGGTAAGGAGTGCAGGTTTCTTAGTTGGCCTTTGATGACTCTTGCTTTGCTTGCTGTTGCAAAGTGCTTTCCGAGGTTTTATATTCTTAATATAACAAGAATGGTTTGTGTGACATTGATGTAAGCTGGTAGCCACAGGTTGTGGTGTAGCACAAACACTTCAAAGATGGTCAAGTATCTGTTGAAACGTTGGAATTGATCCATGTTCTGGAAGGCAACAGGTAGAACACGAGAGAATGTTGAACGTGTTGATATATCCAGACAGACCTCATAAAGCTGCCCTTCATCCTCTGAGGCTTTGCATGGCAACTTGCAAGGTTATTTTTCTTTCTTCTATTTTCTCTAAGCTGCTATATTTTTCTTTATTTGGCTACTGCCTCCAGTTCCACCAATTGCTTTTAAAGTGAAGTTAAAAAACCAAGAAGTTGAAGAGGGGAACAACGTACACCTGCATTGTGAGCTCTCCAAAGCTGGCGTTCCTGTTCAATGGAAAAAAGGGGAAGAACTAATCAAGTCTGGACTGAAATATCAAATCACTCACCGGGACACTACAGCAGAGTTAATCATCAAGAAAGCAATGCCTGAAGACCGTGGAGAGTATAGGTGCATATGTGGGGATCAGAATACTAAAGCCAACATCAAAGTTTTTGGTAGGGTGAAGTCTTGATAAGTTTTTATTGTTATTTGAGTGAATAGTTTGCCTATTTTGTCTCCTGATATACAATTTTGGTTGTTTAGCCACTCCAGTCACATTCAGGCAAAATCTAACCAACCAGGAGGCTCCAGAAGGAGGGATCATAGTCCTGCACTGTCAGCTTTCTAAACCAGGGGTACCTGTGCAGTGGTGGAAAGATGAAGAGGAGCTTAGTAATGGATCTAAGTACAAGATGAAACAGGATGGGTTAGTTGCGGAGTTGCACATCCGGAACGTTCTTCCTATGGATGTTGGAGAGTATAGCTGCATTATCGGAGACCAAAAGACAACAGCTGAAGTTAACGTCAGGGGTAGGTCCAGTGCAACCTGTTTAACCCCCTAAATAAGAAAGTGTTCATTTTTAAAAACTGAGTTAAATTTATTCCAACCACATTCTCATTATTCATTCATCATTCATGACGCATGATCAGATGCACCTGCTTCATAATGTATTGTAGTCAATGGAATATCACTGAAAAGAACAAAACACATTTCTTTGTTCTTTAGTGAAACACACTTTCATTCTCATGTGACGACATCTGACAAATATTTTGGACGCTTGACTTTTACTACCTTATTAATGCATAAAGGTCTGTAAGAGTTTTATGGCCTTAAATTATAGGCATGCGATTGAATCCATTATGCAATTCAATTAATCTTTTCTTGTTTAAATCAATTAACTGAATCGATGGGTCACGTTTTACAAATATTTTTACATAATTTTTACCAAATTACAAATAGCATAAAAATACACCACAGATCTTAAAAGAAAATACTTTTTTTTTTCTTTTGAATTTATGGACATTTGGTGCAATACTGCTTCCTACTGGACTGGAGTGTTGAGCAGACTATTAGAAGTTGTACAGCTTTACAATGTTTATTAGATACTTTTAGTAGTTTTCAAAGAATATAAGACAAATCAGGCAATAAACATTAGCACTATTAATAAAAAAACGAATTTAACTAAAGCAGTTTTCCTATTGATTTTTTTCAAATCTAAAATCTCAATCATAATCTGTAATGATTTTGTTCAAATAAAAAAGAAAATATTTCTAAGATCCTAAAAAGCGTGTGACTCCTGTTTACACACAGCTGCAGCCTCTGTGTTCTTTGAGAAGGAACTCCAGGACCAGGAAGTGATGGAGGGAAACTCTGTGGTGTTCACTTGTTTGCTTTCAAGTCCGAATGCGCCAGTGGCTTGGAAAAAAGACTCACAGCAGATCACAACATGTGGTCGATTTACTCTACACCAAAAGAGCTCAACGCAAGAACTTGAGATCAGAAAGCTAAGGCCTGAGGATGCTGGTGTGTATTCATGTAGCACAAGGGGCAAGATGACATCAGCACGGCTTAGAGTGATTGGTAAATGGCCGATGTCTTATCAACAAAACACATACAGTCATTTAAAGAACCGTTCATCACCATGTTAAAGGATGTTCTTTTTAACTTATTTTTTAGAGCGTGTGAAAATTGTGAGAGAGCTGCAGGACCTGACTGTGACTGCAGGAGAAGATGCGCATTTCATGTGCGAGCTTTCACATAGTGATGTCACTGATGGAGTGTGGTGGCTCGACTCCACCGTTCTGCAGGAAAATGAAATGAATCAAATGAGGTGTTGTGGTTGTGAGCATCACCTGACTCTTACCATGACTACACCTGAGGAGTCAGGTATGGTGGCGTTCATAGTAGGAGAGGAGTGGACTTCAGCTCGTTTACGAGTGAATAGTAAACCCAAAGGTGAGAATGGACCTGAAGGGCCTTCTGCTCCCTATTTACCCTTAACACACCTTGAATTTGAAACTTACCATGCTTGTTTTATAAGTGTTGTACATACTCTATGACTGTATGGCCTCATTAGGCAACACTTTAAAACCCCTCTGAAACCTAGAAAGTCCATTTTGTTGCTGCTCAACTCTTAACCCATGACCCGACTGATCACCATGTTGTATTCAGTTTTCCATTACTGGAAGATGGGCTGTTCTGGGTTGAATCATTTTCTCACTACAAGTGAACCAAGCTATATACATCTATACATACTGTACCTTCTAACACCAATCTGAATGACCTTCTGTTTGCAGTTTTAATAAAAGAGAAATTAAAAGACATGATCGTCTTTGAGGGTGAGACTGCCACATTATCCTGCGTCACCTCAGACGACTGCACGCTCATCACTTGGAAACGAAACAACGTGACCCTTCTGGCAGGGGAAAAGTACGAACCTCGTAAAGAAGGACAGCACAACCTCCTTTTAATACATAATGCTGAAAAAGAGGACACTGGTGTTTACATGTGCGACACTGGAGATGTACAAAGTATGGCTGTTCTGACCATCAGAGGTAAATCTCAACTGTACCATAAGGTGTATTTGTAAATTATAGATGTAAAACTCAGAAAGAAACAATGCACTTACTTTTGTAGCTTATGTTACATTTTGCATTATGAGCTTCAGTTGTTGTTGTTCTTTGCGAAAATTATTTTTTCAAACTTCTAAAAATGTATATATGCTGGAAAATAATTTGCCAATGATCCAAAATGGTTTTCATCTCATTTTGCAGTGAAACCCATTTATACAACCTGGAACTTTTTCTAAATATAAATTCTAATGTGTTTTTACAATTATTATCAAGCAAATAATTTACAGTATGTTCTTAAATGCTTAAAATCCTTAAATTAGTTGTTTTGGAAAAATACATGGTTACAGCATCAAATCTTGTAACTTACATCATTAGCAAATTTTATCACTAGCTGAGTATATTGCTCTAGTTTGTTCCTCTCTTTTAATATTTTGGTCTATTTCCAATTCACAAGCGTTATTATTTAGAACACAGAACCCAAATAAATTAGATTAGTACCTTTATTGTGCTTGATCTAGATTGTTATCAAAGTTACTAAACATTATAATTCAGAGTGCCGATGTATGCATGCTTTTTATTTTTCTATGGATGCTGATGGGTGAAAAATGATTTTTGGTCCTAGAACGTCCACTTTTCTTTCGCGAGGAACTTCAAAATCAGCAGTTGGAAGAGGGTGAAACTGCCCTCCTGTGCTGTGAGCTCTCTAAACCTGGATCTGTGGTACAATGGAAGAAGGAAGGTGTTCTGCTTAGATCAGGAAACAAGTACAAAATGAGTCAGGATGGTTGTCAAGTACAACTTCAAATCTACGACCTGGCAATTCAGGATAGTGGCATCTACAAATGCTGTGTGGATAGCATTGAGACGAAATCTAGTCTTAGTGTTAAAGGTATTCTACAGGACATAATGCATAACGTATTATGCACCCAAAAAAGGTTTATATATTTAGTTTTATTAGTATTATATTAATGGAGTCTAAATTAAAGTACCCTTTTTTCTAGAACAACCTTTGTTCTTTCGTGAGGAACTTCAATATATGGAAGCCGAAGAGGGTGAAACCTCTTTCCTATGCTGTGAGCTTTCCAAGCCTGGAGGTCAAGTGCAGTGGAAGAGGGGAACCGTGCTGCTGAGACCTGGAATTAAATATGAGATGAGGCAGAATGGTTGTGAATTAGAGCTTCAGATAAATGACTTGAAATGTGAGGACAGTGGGGTCTACAAATGTTGCATGGGTAGCCTAGAGACAACGACTAATATTCTAGTAAAAGGTAGAGTGTATACATTTTCAAAGATAATTATAAAATTTTCATTGAATACATGAAGTAGAAATTGCTTTAAACAACTTTTATTGCAATATCCCCCCAGAACAACCACTGTTCTTCTCTGAGGAAGTACAAAGCCAGCAGTTAGAGGAAGGGGAAACTGCCTTCTTATGTTGTGAGCTTTCCAAACCTGGGGTTTCGGTTCAGTGGAAGAAAGGAGCTCTGCTGCTTAAAGCAGGAGACAAGTATGAAATGAAGCAGGATGGTTGTAAACTACAGCTTAAGGTCCATGATGTGATGGGTCTGGACAGTGGAAATTACAAATGCTGTGCTGGTCGTGTAGTTACTACGGCATCTATTATGGTAACAGGTATGTCCAGTCTCTGGGAACTATTTTATGCAAATTCTCCCCAGATTAAAATTTAAGTTCATTTTCCTATTTCAGAACAACCCTTGTTTTTCCATGAGGAACTTCAAAATCTGGACATGGTAGAAGGTGGGACTGCCTCCTTGTGCTGTAAAATCTCTAAACTTGGAGCTTCAGTCCAATGGAAGAAAGGAGCAATGGTGCTCAAGCCTGGAAATAAGTATGAAATGAAACAAAATGATTGTGAATTTAAACTTCAAATCCATGACTTAACAGTTCATGACAGTGGGATCTACAAATGCTGTACAGGTGGCATTGCGACTACAGCATCCCTTGAAGTCAAAGGTATCTAACAAAGGTCAACCAAATGTCTAAATCAAAGGTTTCAGGATCATTATGTTAGGTAGAACTAAAGTCTGTTTATAGTACTTTTGTCTGTCAACAAAATAGAATTTTACATTTACATCTACACAGTTTGGTAGATGCTCGTATCAAGAGTCCAGAACAGTTTAGAACTAAGCTACAGTAAAACCCTTAGAGATTAATCAGTACCTGTTGGTACAGGAATAAAATGAATATTTTTTTCTTTTAAATTAACACCAGTTAACTTAACATTTCCTTATCAGAGTGCGTTGACAAAGCAGAGTCTTGATGCATGTCTTCCTTCTGTCTTGAGGAATAGTTCATGTCCAACCATGCCAGCAACATGGTGTAGGTCAGAGTGGGTCTTTATCCCTGGTCCTGAAGGACCAGCTGCCCTGAATGTTTCAGTGTTTTCTCAGATCCTAGCACACCTGATTTAACTAATCAGCTAATTAACAGTCCTTTCTGAACTGAAGTAGGTGAGATAGAACAGGGGAATAAACTTAAAATGTGCAGGAGAGGGGGTCCTCCAGGACCAGGTTTGAGAACCACTGAAGTAGAGCCAAATATCTATTCACCTACTGCTCTAGTTACCTAGCTCACCTACCAAGTCACCCGTGAAGCTTGAAACGTACTCTTTGTGTTTAGGTTACCTGTATTTAAACCACTAAAGATTTTTTTGGTTGTATGTAGAGAAGCCACCGTTTTTTCTTGTGGAACTCCAAAGTATGCAAGCAATAGAAGGAGAGACTGTGTCGCTCCTCTGTGAGCTATCTAAACCTGGAGTTCCAGTAATTTGGAAGAAAGGCACAACCCGTCTGAGGCCTGGAGGTAAATATGAGATAAGGCAAAAAGGCTGCAAGCTACAGCTGAAAATACATGACTTGACCCATCAAGACAGTGGTTCCTACAAGTGCTGTGCTGGTAGCCTTGAAACAATGTCATCCCTTGAAGTCAAAGGTATGTGTCACTTTGGCAAAAAAAATGGACTGTTTGTAGGAAGGGAACATCATTTAGTAGTAATAAACTGTAAAGAGTAACCCTAAAATCAAATTCAAATTTTATTTGTCACATACACAATCATACACAGTACGATATGCAGTGAAATGCCTATGAACCCTTATCTGTAGAAGTACCAGTTGTCTTTCATGAGGAACTACAAAATCTGGAGTTGGAAGAGGGTGCGAGTGCTTTGCTAGCATGCAAGATCTCTAAACCTGGGGTTGCAGTGCAGTGGAAGAAGGGATCAGTCCAGCTTAGACCAGGAGACAAGTATAAAATTAAAGAGAATGGATGTGAGCTACAGCTTCAAATTTATAATGTGACCTGTGAGGACAGTGGCACTTATGGATGTTATGCTGATACCATAGTCACCACAGCGATCATTCTCATTAAAGGTAATTATGTGTAATTTTCATTTATTACAATGATTACCTTCTTCATGCATGAATGAACCTGACAAGAACGGACAAGGGTTATACAACTACTTAACAACATATTAATCTCTCATGTTCAGAACAACCTTTGTTCTTCTACAAGGAGCTCAAAAATCAAGAAGCAAAGGAAGGTGAAACCAGCTTGTTGTGCTGTGAGATCTCAAAACCTGGGATTTCTGTGGAGTGGAAAAAGGAAACCATGCTTCTGATACCTGGAGAGAAGTATGAAATCCACCATGATGGATGTAAACTGCAGCTTAAGATCCATGATCTAAAAAGTTCTGATAGTGGCTCCTACAAATGTTGTGCTGGTAGTCTGGTGACTACTGCATCTATTCTTGTAAAAAGTATGCTGTTGGAGAGCAGGAACATACATTTGACAATATGCTTTATGAAGCATTTGATTGGATGAAAAATCTGACCATCATGTTATTTTCTCTCTCCAGAAAAACCCTTGTTTTTTTGCAAGGAACTTCAAAATCTAGAGGTGGAAGAGGGTACGACTGCCATACTGTGCTGTGAGATCTCAAACCCTGGAGTATCCGTCCAGTGGAAAAAAGGAGCTCTTCTTCTGAAACCTGGAGAGAAGTATGAGATGAAGCAGGTTGGCTGTGAACTGCAACTTAAGATCCATGATCTGAGAAGTTCTGATAGTGGTTCCTACAAGTGTTGTGCTGGTGTGCTCATCACAACAGCCTCAATTATAGTAAAAGGTAAGCAGTGTGCTATGGTGAACATAAGGGTAAACAAGAGAAAAATGAAGTTTAATTATGTCTAGCTTACTAAGAAAAAGGTGGAATTCTTTGTTCCCGGCAGGAAAACCTTTGTTCTTCTGCAAGGATCTTCAAAATCTTGAGGTGGAAGAAGGTAAAACTGCCGTGTTGTGCTGTGAGCTTTCAAAACTTGGAGCTGAAGTGCAGTGGAAGAAAGGATCTTTGCTTCTGAAGCATGGAGAAAGGTATCACATGAAGCAAAATGGATGTGAAGTGCAGCTTATAATCCAAGATCTTAGGAGTTCTGATAGTGACTCCTACAAATGCTACGCTGGTAGTCTGTTCACTACTATGTCCATGGTTGTGAAAGGTATGTGGTTCTAGGTGACGTAGTTCTTGTGGTTAACTAAAGGAACATACGGTATATTTTACAATAACTTCCATATATCCTGTTACTGTAAGAGAAACACATTGACCAGCATGTGCTTTGCTCTGTTCAGAAAAAACATTGATTTTCTCCAAGGAGCTTCAAAATCTGGAGGTAGAAAAAGGTAAAGCTGCTTTGTTCTACTGTGAGCTCTCAAAACCTGGAATTGATGTGCAATGGAAGAAAGAAGATCTTCTTCTGAAGCCTGGAGAAAAGTATGAGATGAAACAGAATGGGTGTGAAATGCAACTTAAGGTCTATGATCTGAGAAGTTCTGATAGTGGCTCCTACAAATGCTGTGCTGGTAGTCTGGTCACCATAGCATCTCTTGTAGTGAAAGGTTTGTAGATTCTTGTAATCGTTGCAATAAATATGCCTGACCAAGGAGCAAAGCCTACATTTACCAATGTTTTTCAGTACACCGTCTTTGCAGAAAATAAACTGACCACCATGTTTTTCATTCTCATTAGAAAAACCCTTGTTCTTCTGCAAGGAACTGCAAAATCTGGAGGTAGAAGAATATAAAACTGCTTTGTTGTGCTGTGAGCTTTCAAAACCAGGAGTTGCAGTGCAATGGAAGAAAGGATGTGTTTTTCTGAAGTCTGGAGAGAAGTATAAAATAAAACAAGATGGATGTAAACTGCACCTTGAAATCCATGATCTGAAGATTTCTGACAGTGGCTCCTACAAATGCTGCACTGGTAGTCTGCTCACCATAGCATCTCTTCAGGTGAAAGGTATGTGTTTTTTTTTTGTCACCCTCATGACAAAAATTAAGCTATCATTTAAAAAGAAGATTTATTTAAAGTATGAAAAATGACCACAATGTTTTTTTTTTAATTTGTTTGTTTTTCAGAAAAGATTTTCTTTTCTAAGGAACTTCAAAATCTGGATGCCGAAGAGGGAACAACTGCTTTACTGTGTTGTGAGCTCTCAAAACCTGGAGTTGCAGTGCAGTGGAAAAAAGGAGATCTTCTTCTGAAACCTGGAGAAAAGTATGAAATGAAACAAGAAGGGTGTGAAGAGCACCTTAAGATCCATGATTTGAGGAGTCTTGATGGTGGGTCCTACAAATGCTGTGCTGGTACTCTTGTCACAACATCATCTATTATAATAAAGGGTAGGTAATTTGTTGAGACCAATACAAGGGTTGATAAAGTTGGAATGCAAATGATTTATTATTGGTTGTCGCTGGCTTCTTAGTGAGTTAAGAACTGACCACCACATTTTTAATTCTCTCCAGAAAAACCTTTGCTCTTCTGTAAGGAGCTTCAAAATCTGGAAATAGATGAGGGAAATACTGCCATGTTGTCCTGTGAGCTCTCAAAATCTGAAATTTCTGTGCTGTGGAAGAAAGGAGATCTTCTTCTGAAGCAAGGGGAGAACTATGAAATGAAGCAGGATGGATGTGAAAGACAGCTTAAGATCCATAATCTGACCAGTTCTGATAGTGGCTCCTACAGATGTTGTGCTGGCAGTCTGGTCACCACAGCATCTCTTCTGGTTAAAGGTTTGTACTTAAGTGTGACCAACAGAAAAATATGGTTGACCAAAGTGCATCATTGGAGAGGAAACCTGACCAACATGTTCTCCATTCTCCCTAGAAAAAGCATTGTTCTTCTGCAAGGAACTTCAACACCTGGAGGTAGAGGAGGGAAATACTGCCATGTTGTCATGTGAGCTCTCAAAATCTGGAGTTTGTGTTCTGTGGAAGAAAGGAGATCTTCTTCTGAAACCTGGAGAGAAGTATCAAATGAGGCAGGATGAATGTGAAATGCAGCTTAAGATCCATGATCTGAGAAGTTATGATAGTGGCTCCTACAGATGTTGTGCTGGCAGGCTGGTCACAACAGCGTCTATTCTGGTGAAAGGTTTGTACGTAGTGGTAACCAATACAACAAATATGGTTGACTAAAGTGCATAACTGTAGAAACAACATGTTCTTCATTCTCCATAGAAAAACCTTTGTTCTTCTGCAAGGAAATCCAAAACCTGGAGATAGAAGAGGGTAAGACTGCAATGATCTGCTGTGAGCTTTCTAAACCTGGAATTTCTGTGCAGTGGAATAAGGAAACAATGCTGCTTAGACCAGGAAACAAGTATGAAATAAAACAAGATGGCTGTAAACATCAACTTAAGATCTTTGACATGAAGACTCAAGACACAGGGAGTTACAAATGTTGTGCTGGTAGTTCAGTGACCATGGCATTTATCACAGTCAAAGGTATGTGGTTTAGTAGAACCAGAGGAATTTAAAAGCATTGAAAGTGAAATCCGGAATCAAGAAATGTATGGATGGACATACTACTGATATTTTGGAGAACACAGTTTGTACTCTGCTTTACTTTCTTGGGTATGAGTAGGAGCAAACAAATACCAGTAACAGAATAATATCCATACCAGTATTGGTACCGATACATTTTAGTAAACTGTTTTTCATGATGTTCTTGACATCCTGTTAACTGTCTATTTTCATTTTCTGCGTTACTGCCATCTAGAGTTTCTAATCAAACCTAAGGACATCCCTCAGGTACCCCCACGATCAAAGGGCAAGAAATTCCTGCAAGGTTCTTTCCTAGATGAACAAAGCAATGTTGTTGAACGAGAAATGTCACCTGTATGCCAGCAAACGGCTAATAATATACAAGAGCAAGGGCAGGATGACCACTGGGTTGAAAGTTTAAAGGAGACAGAGGAACAAGACAATGAGAAGAAAACAGCAATAAAAGAAGATGAAAGATTCCCTAGCAAAGATGAGGTGATTGTGGATATTAGGAAGCCCAATCTTTCTCCTGAGGATCATGTTATTGCAGAGCAGTGCAACACTGCAGAGAAGATTGCAGTTACGACAACTGCGGATATTTCTACCAACCAAAATAGAGACAACATAAAGCAAGAACCAGAGTGCACCGAACATACCACCGGACAAAGAATACACACTCAAAGTAAAATTGAATCACCAACTCACCATAAGGAAAGGTTTATCCAGCCACAGATTGTTATTCAGGGTCAAGACAGTGTCCTGGAGCCAAACAAACAAGTTTTGGTCACAAAGCCATATGAAGCCAGAGGTTCTTCAGATACTGAGAGTCAGTTCCTGGATTTCAGGGATAAAATGACCAAAGAGAAATTCACTGCAAGGGAAACATTAATAAGGCAAGAAGTAAATGAAGCCAACTCATGTGTCCATAGTGACAAATTTAAAACACCTGAAAAGATTCAATCCTTGATTGATGCTGAGGATCATCTTGCAGAGAAAACATCAACTCGGCATTTTATGTATCAGGAATACAAAGAGAAACTTAGCAGTGAAGGAAAAGCAACAGAACTTTCTATCAAACACAACCTGCAACAGAAAGAAGAATCAGCTGTGGACATTGGTTTTACAGAACAAACAAACCTAAAGCAAATACAAGAGGTACCAGAACCTTTAACAATTCAAACACCGGAAAAAGTATCAACCCACACCAACACAGAGGGTCTAGGTGTTGGCGAACGTAATCATGGATCTTGGGAAGAGATCACCAAAGTTTGTAAAGTTGCAGAGCCAACAAACCCCACTACTTTTTCAGAAGAGCATATTCAAGACTCCCCTGACATAGGCATAAGTCAAGAAGATGATGCAGAGATGCTGGAGGCTGCTATCAAGATCCAAGCTGCTTTTAAGGGCTACAAAACTCGAAAGGACATGCGGCCAGTTTTCAAGACGTTGTTCAAGACACAGAATGTTAAGCTGAGTAATACAGTTTGTCTTGAGTGTATTGTTGATGGTAAACCCAGTATGGTGCGTTGGCTAAAAGATGGCCTTGAGATAAAGCCTGGGAAGCGCCATAAGATCAGCCATCATGAAGATGGTAGATGCCTGCTGGTTATAGTTAATGCAAGTTTCAATGATGCAGGTGTCTACACTTGTGAAGCTGTCAACAGGTTTGGTACTGTTAGTTACAACGGGAACGTGACCGTCAGTCATACAAAAAAGATTGAACAGCCAGCAGGAACTGAACCAACTCCTGTTGTGAAGATATCTAATAAAGATGACGACTCATTTAGGCTTATCTGTGATCTGCCTACAGATGACAACAGAAAAATTCAGGAGAAAAGAAAAAGTCTGATTTCCATTAGTTCTAGTAAGTTGCCTTAAATTATAGTTTCAGATTTATGCATGCTGCATGACTTTTATAGACTGTTTCAAAGATACTGCACATGTTTGTTCCTAACCATTTGAAGTGGTGCTATTTTAGGATATAAAAATAAAATGAATAATCTCCATATAGGTAAAGCATAAAGATATATACTGTACAAATGTAATCTAACATCACCCCTTATATATGCTTGGCTTACAGTTACTGTCATCTTGAAAAGGTGGGACACATTTGCTAGTAAAAAATGTTTGGTACGATGCAGCCAGAGCAAGTCAGGTGCAAATGAAAAGCTGACAGTTAGCTGGTTAGCGTTTATGTTGATCTCTTTCCTGATATGGCTTATTAAAGACTTGCCTTTAAGTAAATAATAATTAATAATAAAAAAATATATATGAGCGCTAGCGCTAATGTAGCATCCTGGCACCTTTTGAAAAATGGGTCCTGGCATTCAAATATCTCTACTGATATGAGCAACTATTTATTAATTTTAAGCTGCCAAATGCATAAAAAATCAGAGTACAAATCTTCCTAGAAGATGGTTTAAAAAATGGTTCATGGTTTAAAAAATGTTAGTAGAATTTGTTTCAGTATGCTTTTTATTACTTTGTGTGTGTGTGTTTTTTTTGTAGCATTCTGTCCTTCAGATTATGACACTGCACTTGATGTGGACACAGGCTCACTATCCAGGTATGAAGACCTAACTGTTAACACAATTATTATTTTAAAACCACATTTATTAAATAATAATAATAATAATTATTATTATTATTATTATTATTATTATTGGTTTTTATTTAATTTGACTTTTATTTTTTACAGAGGAAAAGAAGTGAAAAAGATACAACCCAAAATGCAGCTGTCTGAAAGTTTAGACAAGGAAAAAGCTCTCAGCCCTCAACCACAAAAAATCATGGGGCAATTAAAAGTAAAAGGTTGGTCTCTGCTTTCATGGGTATTTTACATCTAATCTATAGCCAATAGCTATGTGTACAGTGTTTCTTTATATTTTGCTTCCAGAGCTCCAGACCTTTTATTTTCAGTTTTTATAATGTAGTAATGAAGGATAATTATTTTTTGTCCCTCATCATTTTCAGTCGAGTCCCCATACTTAAGCAGTCACACAGTGACCTACGAATCATTCAAGTATAAAAAATAATCAAAATTAACACATAAATCAGTGAGAAACAGGTGCAGATGATGACAGATGATCAGGCTGGTGATTAGTGGTTAGAACAGATGAGAGGGGAAATGAGGTTGCTGAAGTTTTCATAGAATTGAGTTCAAATGTTTCTTAACACCCTGTCTCTAAAATTGTGCCTGTATCCCAGATGAAGAGAAAAAAAATATCGCTCACCTGTCAGTTTATTCCTTGCTATTGTGAACATAGGGATAAGATTATTTCAATACAATTAACCAGAAAGTAAGGAAAGTGAAAAGAAACAACTTCTGAACAATTTGCATATAACTGGCTGTATCTTGTTGAAAAATGTCTTCTGGATTGACTAAATACATATTTTTTCACAGAAGGAAAATCAGTTTGCAAAACACCATCTCCTAAATACCCTCATAGCCTCAAGACCTCATCCAATATAGAGTCAGTCTCGGAGTCAGACGAGGATGATGAAAGAGAGGAGGTAATGTAATTATATATATATACACACACAGTGGAACCTCGGATTGCGAGTAACTTAGTTTACGAGTGTTGCGCAAGATGAGCAAAGATTTTTAATAAATTTTGACATGAAAAACGAGCATGTCTTGGTTTACGAGTGTCAAGTTTTTTGACACCAACACACACACACACACACACACACACACACACACACACACACACACACACACTCACTCTCTCGCCTTTACACCCCCCCTCCCCGGCTTCACAGAGACACACACATTCTGCTCTACACAGAAACTCTGCTCTGTCGCGATTCTTTTCAAAGGTAAGGTGCTGGTTCATTTATCTGTTGGGGTTTTTAAAAACTTTTTTAAAAGGTAAGGTGCAGGTTAATTTGTTTTATTTTTACTTCATATATTGTCTTCATTATTTTTCTGTATGTAATTTTTTGGGCTGTGAAACTAATTATTTGAGTTTTCATTATTTCTTATGGGAAGGTTTGATTTGGTTTACGAGTGTTTTGGAATATGAGCTTGCTTCCGGAAAGAATTATGCTCATAATCCAAGGTTCCACTGTGTATATATATATATATATATATATATATATATATTAAATACTCTGTTGTAACTTTGATCTTTTTTTTGTCATCATATAACAAGTGGTATTTCTTCTTCAGACATTTGATATTTATGTCGCCAAAGTGGACTGTCACCACATCGGAGGCAATAAAGAGACCTTTGTGCTTAAGGAAGGGCAGTTTGTGGAGGTCCTCGACTCTGTGCATCCTGCGAAGTGGCTTATCCGTACTAAACCCAGCAAAACCACTCCATCCAGACAAGAATGGTTATCTCCAGCTTACCTCGAGAAGAAGACAAAGGTTAGCATTGTGCTAGTGCTGGTGTCAGTAGACAAACTGAATACCTCGGTATTGCGAGTACCGTGGTTTGCGAGTGTTCCACAAGACGAGCAAAGATTTTTAATAAATTTTGACATGAAAAACGAGCAAGTCTTGGTTTACGAGTGCCGAGTATCATGCATCACATATGCGCTCTTGTTTTGACACAGAATGTCACGTGATCACAACTGAGCCAATGAGTTTTCTCTTTCTTGCGCTGCGGAATTGTGGATAATCATCTCCCCTGCTGGGTCTTAGTGCTCGTCTCTTACTGGTATAATCAACATCTCCCTCTCTGTTTCAGCGTGTCTCCTATGTGTGCGCGCGCATAATTTGACACCGACACACACACACACACACACACACTGTCGCCTTTACACCCCCCCTCCCCGGCTTCACACACACATACAGACACACACTCTCTGCTTTACACAGAAAACTCTGCTCTATCGCGATTCTTTTCAAAGGTAAAGTGCTGGTTCATTTTTTTTTACCTTACAGCAATGATTCCATTAATATGCGCTCATGCGAGTGTCATTAGAGAGATGTTTTCCCGTTAAAACAGTGTTTCTGTTGTGTGCGTGTTTGTTGTGAAACTTAAAAAGCGAGGTGGAGGGAGGGAGGAGAAGTTTTACTGTGTAAGACAAGGGGAGGGAAGGGGCTAATTCCAGACACACACACACACACACGGCACCTGCGCGCACAAACGGAAACATTTATCTGTCGGGATTTATTTTTACTTTTTTAAAGGTAAACTGCAGGCTAATTTGTTTTATTTTTAGTTTATATATTGTATAAATTATTTTTATGTATTTATTTTTTTGGGCTGTGGAACGATTAATTTGAGTTTTCATTATTTCGTATGGGAAAATTTGGTTTTTGATTTGGTTTACGGGTGTTTTGGAATATGAGCCCACTTCCGGAACGAATTATGCTCGTAATCCAAGGTTCCACTGGACAAGATAATACAGTAGTACAGAAATACAGTAAACTTGAGTAAATGTGACAAAATATCTACTCTACCAGTCAAAGGTTTGTACACCCTTTCTAACTCCATAGTCTTTCCTGATTTTTATTTCATCCAACACAGTAAAACAACACTGAAGGCATCCAATACACAATAATCTCCTCTGAACAGTTGATATTGAGATGCATCTGCTACTTCTGCTCTGTAAAGCTTCATAACGGCTCTAATCTGAGGTGCTGGTTGTTAATTGGTAATTTCTGAGGCTGGTGACTCTAAATGAACTTCTCTGCAGCAGAGCTAAGTTTTGATCTTGCTTTCCTGGGAAGGTCTTCATGAGAGACAGTTTCATCATGGAGCTTGATGGGTTTTGAATGTGCACTTGACAATTCTGTTGTTGCAAGAACTATTTCAGAACAGCTGACCTTCATGTCTTAAATTAATAACTGACTGGTACCTTTTCATTTAAACCTCCTCAGGTATACAGGTTCTTCATTCGCAATCCTGAATCCTGCATGAATGGCTACGTCGATCATCATTAAGTAAATAATAATGAATATTTAGTGATAGCCCAGGTATATTAAAAATTTGGCTAGCTAGCTACCTTTGAATAAACCTTTCAAATGAATTGCATATTAGTAACAAAACAAAGCTAAGCTAGCAAATTTAAAAGCTTGCTTACAAAGCAACTTTGCAAAGTCTAACTTGCAAAAATAAACCATGACTTGCTGGCAAATTTAATGCAATAATTGACTAAATTAGCTATTTGAAAATCTGATTAAAAAAAAAAAAAACCTAACTGAGTAATTTTCCAAACTTAAAGTTAATTTAATTTAACATAGATCTTTAGCACTGAAGGCCAAGGTTAAAATGTATCTTGTACCTATATTTACATTTTAATAATATTCAAATAAACTACAAATTTTCCAAATTAAGAGTACCTGTAGCAAAGTAACTACAGTATGCGAAATTACTCAAGTACTTTTCACCCCTGTTCCTGACTCATGTGATCATTCTTTTCATAGGAACTGCTTTGCCTGGCAAAAGAAACAGAAACAAAAGACACTTCTTTCACAACAAGAAAAACACCCACAAAAGACGAATATAAAGAGACATCAAGGTGAGTAAGGTTATGTGGGTTTATACGGTTTGAAAAACATTTTACAAAAAATCTATTTATATGCTTTAATTTTCAGTCGGTTGATGAAACGTCTGCTTGAGGGAGAAAACGAGTTTGTGAGAGAAATGAATTTCTTTGTGGAGCATCATTTACAGCATGTAGAGACGAGCTCAAAGATTCCTCTCACCATTCTTAGCCAGAAAGAATACATATTCCGCAACATAAAGGACATCGCAAGCTTCCACGAATGGTAAAGTAAAGAAACATAAACAACAACAAAAACCATTATACAATACTGTATGTTTATATAATACAATATAATAGAAATAATGAAATGTGGTATAATTGCTGTGGTGTAAGAGGAATAAACCACATAGGCATATTTGGAAAACTTCAAGTTGGCAACAGCACCATGATTGCTGATGCTTTTCTATAACAGCATCACACAGAGTGTTTTATTTCTATCCTGAGATCCTAATTATCTGTTTCTGATCTATTCAGTCTATTCCATTGTAAAATCTCATTATATTTCCACCCTGCAGTTGCATTTTCCCGAAACTAAGCCAGTGCATGACAGATGATGACGTGGCTCAGTGTTTCGTAAATTACACCCCAGACTTTGAGATGTATCTACAGTACATTATGGGCCAGTCTCAAGCCGAGGCCTGCATCTCAAACAAAAACACACAGCACTTTTTTAAGGTAAGTTTGGTTGTATCTGAGATATTTTTAATTATTACAATTGTCACAATTGTTACAATTGCAAAGTAGCTGACCAATGAAGTATTTATACAAAAGTTGTATAAATGAAATAAAAAAAAATTCCAGAGCATATTGGAATTAAAGATAATGTGTTTCTCAGCAATATACCAACACTGCTTTTGCACATCTGGAAACTCAAGTCTTCAGTGTCAGTATGTATCTGGAGAGGCCTCTGGAGAGGCTTGAAACGTACAAAACCCTGTTTAAGGTAGCATTGAATGAAATTTCTAAAATTACCAATAATTTCTGGAAACTCTGACAACAAAGCAAGTTGTGGTTTCAATGTTTATTTGCAGGAACTAATAAGGAACAAAGCAAGGAGTGGCCAGAGCTGTTGTCTACTCGAGGATGCCTTTTCCATGGTGTCCAGCTTGCCTTGGCGAGCAGAAAACTTGCAGCATGTATCCCTGATTGAGAACTATCCAGCTCCTCTGAAAGGGCTTGGAGAACCAATCCGACAGGTGAGTGATCAGGTGACAGAATTTCATCAGCACGTCAACTCAATGCTTTGATCTGGTTCCTCGTGTCTTGGTTGTCTTTCATTCCAGGGTTCCTTCATTGTATGGGAGGAAGCACCCGGGACTAAAATGTCCCTCAGGGGTCACCATCGGCACGTCTTCCTGTTTAAGGAGTGTATCGTCTTCTGCAAAATGAAAAGAGATTTGAGCACGCAGTCTATATTGTACATCTTCAAGAACAAGATGAAGGTAATTTTGAAAGGCAATTCAGTTTTTATAAAAACAAGATGGTTGCTGGAATCGTGGTTTAAGGGTAGTGTGGCTTTCTCGCAGCTCCAGGGTCTGTGGTTTGATCCAGACGCTTGGTAGGAAAGAGAAATCTGGAGGTCATGAGCTGGTCCCCAGATTACAGTATCTTTCAACAAAATACTCCTATTCCTGTAATTAAAAGATTTTCTGTCTTGTGCAGCTGAACGATGTCGATTTGAAGGATACGGTAGAAGGGGATGAACGATCTTGGGGTATGTGGCATGAACATCGAGGCACAATTCGAAAAGTCACTCTTCAAGCTCATTCTGTGCTCACCCGTTTGTCCTGGCTCAAGGATCTCCGAGATTTGCAACAGCGCAGCAAACGTCCATCATGGAGTGAGTTTGAAGTAAAGCTCCAACAAACATTGATCTAATAAAGTCTTACTAATAAACAGCTGTTTTCTTTTAATTTGCATGTTTGCAGGCCCACCATGCTTCGAGTTGATTCTTACGGATTCTGTAGTTAAACTCGGACAGACCATAAAACTCGTTTGTAAGGTCACAGGGATCCCAAAACCAGTGGTTACTTGGTACAAAGGTAATCTTTACTTCAGCATTCTTCACAGAATGTTCAGAGCTGGAAATCCTGGCACTGAAATGGTTCTTGTTTTCTCAGATGGCATTACTCTGAAGGATGACAAACATCTCATTATCTCAGAGGGAAACTCGGGTGCTTGCTATTTGGTTCTGAATTCCGTGTCTGTTGAAGATTCGGGTCAGTATATGTGCTATGCAGCGAACCCCATGGGGAACGCCAGCACCCTGGCCAAGGTCCTTGTTGATGGTAAGTGCAATAGTAGTCAGGATTATACACACGTGGACAAAATTGTTGGTACCCTTCGGTCAATGAAAGAAAAACTCACAATGGTCACAGAAATAACTTTAATCTGACAAAAGTCATAATAAATAAGAATTCTATGAATGTTAACCAATGAAAGTCAGACATTGCTTTTCAACCATGCTTCAACGGAATTATAAAAAAACTGGAACTCAAGGAACAGGCCTGGACAAAAATGATGGTACCCCTAACTTAATAGTTTGTTGCACAACCTTTTGAGGCAATCACTGCAATCAAATGATTGCTGTAACTGTCAATGAGACTTCTGCACCTCTCTGCAGGTATTTTGGCCCACTCCTCATGAGCAAGCTGCTCCAGTTGTTTCCGGTTTGAAGGGTGCTTTTCCAGACGGCATGTTTCAGCTCCTTCTAAAGATGCTCAATAGGATTGAGGTCAGGGCTCATAGAAGGTCACTTTAGAATAGTCCAATGTTTTCCTCTTAGCCATTCTTGGGTGTTTTTAGCTGTGTGTTTTGGGTCATTGTCCTGTTGCAAGACCCATGACCTGCGACTGAGACCCAGCTTTCTGACACTGGCCAGCACATTTCTCTCTAGAATCCCTTGATAGTCTTGAGATTTCATTGTACCCTGCACAGATTCAAGACACCCTGTGCCAGATGCAGCAAAGCAGCCCCAGAACATAACAGAGCCTCCTCCATGTTTCACAGTAGGGACAGTGTTCTTTTCTTGATATGCTTCATTTTTCCGTCTGTGAACATAGAGCTGATGTGCCTTGGCAAAAAGTTCCATTTTTGTCTCATTTGTCCATAGGACATTCTCCCAGAAGCTTTGTAGCTTGTCAACATGTAGTTTGGCATATTCCAGTCTGGCTTTTTATGATTTGTTTTCAACAATGGTGTCCTCCTTGGTCGTCTCCCATGTAGTCCACTTTGGCTCAAACAACGACTGATGGTGCGATCTGACACTGATGTTCCTTGAGCTTGTTCCTTGGATCTCTTTAGAAGTCTTTCTGGGTTCTTTTGTTACCATTCGGATTATCCGTCTCTTTGATTTGTCATCAATTTTCCTCGTCCAGGGAGGTTGGCTACAGTCCCATGGATCTTAAATTTCTGAATAATATGTGCAACTGTAGTCACAGGAACATCTAGCTGCTTGGAAATTGTCTTATAGCCTTTACCTTTAACATGCTTGTCTATAATTTTCTTTCGAATCTCCTGAGACAACTCTCTCCTTCGCTTCCTCTGGTCCATGTTAAGTGTGGTACATACCATGTCACCAAACAACACAGTACAGTGACTACCTGGAGCCCTATATATAGGTCCACTGACTGATTACATGATTGTAGACACCTGTGATGCTAATTAGTGGACACACCTTGAATTAACATGTCCCTTTGGTCACATTATTTTCAGTATTTTCTAGGGGTACCATCATTTTTGTCCAGGCCTGTTCCATGAGTTTATTCTGACTTTCATTGGTTCACATTCATAGAATTTTTTTTTAAATGATTACTTTTGTCAGTTTAAAGTTATTTCTGTGACCATTGAGTTTTTCTTTCATTGACCGAAGGGTACCAACAATTTTGTCCACGTGTGTAATCATTCCTTCTGATCATACATCCAACTTACAGCAGCACCAACGTGCACTTTGATTTATATCATGACTATGAAATGATTTTCCTTCCTGGAGAGGTTAACTTGTGATAACAAGACTCGCAAGTTCATCAGATTATACTACTGAGATATGTATCATTGCCTTTAGTGCTAGTAAACTAGAAAGTCTTTTTTTCTAGCTATATAACTTAGGGAATCAAAATCTTCTCCAGTGAAAAGCAGCACAAATCTTAAAACAAAGGTATGGTGAGCCATCTACTCTTACAGTAGCTTTTTCCTGTTGCATATTTTAAGTTTGTTATCAGAAGCTAACCTGGTAAGAACGTTCCTTTCCAAGAAACACCACGTGATTCTGGTGACTCTTTAATCTTGGTTTAGCATGCTAACTGGTGTAGCTTTGTTCAATCACAAACTGTATTTTACACTTTACAGTTCCTCCTAGTTTCACAACGAGACTTCAGGACACCCCACTGGTGAAAGGGAAGGATGTGATGTTGCACTGTTCGGCAGGATGTGTTCCTGTACCCACCGTCAGGTGACGCTAGTTTCAAAGCCCTCAGTCTCTCTGTCATGTTTTATTTTCACTTCACGTCACGTGTGGGCTGTAGGACAAATATATAATTATGCGATTCTCAAAAGCACAAGTGATGCGTATCGTGATGCACAGATGTATTACAATTTTCACTAATACTAGATTAATCGTCTGATTAGTTTTGTCATAAAAAAATTTTAAGTTTATAAATTACTGTACAAAGTTTTTTTTTTACATTATATATTTTATATTTTTTTTCAGTCAGTTTCTAATAATTTTCCTCTACAAAGAAAAAGTCTACAGCTGTAACTTGTTTAAAATCTGTGTTTTATGTTCTAGGTGGTATAAAGATGGCACACAGCTAAAGAAAAGCAAGAAATACAAGATTGACATTGATGCACAGACGGGAATCCTTTTACTGTTTATAAAGAAAGCAGATGAAGCAGACGTAGGACAATATGAGTGTGAGGTAACCTTATCCAACACCGGTTTCTTGCTTTTTCTTCCAATCCGGTGCCAACTGGCTTTGTATCCTCATTCGTCACTGGTACAGTACATCTCTCACTGGAAAACATTTTAGCTAAAGAAATAAACCGTTGGTGTTAGCATGTGTTATTTAATATTTAATATATATTTATTTATGAACTTTGCAACAGTCTGGTACCAGATTTTCACCTGAATTTTTCATGTACACTGACAGTCAATGAAAACTTTGAGGCCATACTTTTTAACATAAGTTTTATTTTAGAACCCAAAACTGTTTTTGTTTCATATAAATCATTTCTTGAGGTTGCTGACATGCATTAACAAAGATTTAAAGTTTCAAGAATAACTTAAACACGGTAAATTTAACAAAAGAAAATTTCGTCTAACACACACAAATTCACAACAGTCAATAGCGGGTATGGTCCCCATGTGCATTGATGCAGGCGGCCATTCTTTGGCGCATACTCCTGACAAGACGTCGGATTGTGTCCTGCGGAATCCTGTCCCACTCTTGCTGTAGTGCCTGGATCAGCCTCTGCCTATTTGGTGGCTGGGGAACCCGATTGCTCACCTGGCCACACTCGCTCCCGACCATCCGGATGATGCAGACAGAAACGGCTCTCATCTGAGAAGAGCACACCTGCCCAGCGCTGCTGTGTCCACCGGAGGGTTAAGCCTAGTCAGGATATTGGTGCGTAAAGGTCGGCGTGCTTGGAGGTCGACATCCCGCAAACATCGCCGCACAGTGGGGCTGCTGATCCGGGAGTTGTTCCTGCCAGGGGTTTCTCGTGCTGTACGGCTGGCAGGGCGAAACCGGTCCTGCAGGTGCTGCAGCTGGATCTAGCGATCCTGCTGAGGGGTTGTCACTCTCTCTCGCCCTGGACGTGGTCTATCATCAACAGAATCTGTTGCAGTGTGCCGTTGAACCAAGTTGTGAACAACCCATACGTCTCGAGATCTCGCTGTAGCTCAAGCCGGCTTCCACCATACCCAGTGCAGGAGACGCTGTTCACGTGATAGACACGGCATGATGACGTTCACTGGACTAATAATGGTGGTCTTTATTGGGCCCTTATATAGGCCTCCAAAACCAATCCTCAAATTATTCATGTACGCATTGAGTATTGCACCATGGGTGTTTGGGCCACATTTGAAAAGAGACCATCCCGTGTGCAATGAACCGTGGAACCATGACAACTCAACATTGTCTGAACTACCCAAACAGCAGGATATCAGCAAATCCACAAGGATCATTTCAAACCCCAGTACAAATAGAAACACTCGTACATTTAGACCTGAAAGTTTCTATTGACTGTCGGTATAGTATAGCAGGAATAAACTACTAGGGGACGCGTTCTTTTAGAGATCCTCGGCTGACTCCGCTTAATGTTGGTCCACATCACACTACTGTTAATTAGTTTTCTAAAACAGCATGCCCTGTTTTGTTTTATTGCTTAAACTGGCTTTCAAGATGATTGAAGAGGCCCTCATGATTAGGGCCTCTTTAACAAGTTATCATGTTAAAAAAATGAGCTGGCTCCATTTCTTTAGCATTAAAATATTTAACCAATTTAAGCCATAAAGAATTGAAAAAGGTATAATACATAAATATACTGTAAATCTAGATTTTACGTAATTAACATTCTTATTGGTTGAAACACCTGAATTTATTCAAATTTGTGATTTACAGTATATATTGCAATATTATCCCAACCTGCCTGTGTTTTAGATAACGAATCAGATGGGCAGTGCTAAGTGCAGAGCGAAGTTGTACTCCACACCACTCCCTGTAACAAGCAGCGCCAAGGACCAACCACAAGTCACCTCGGCTGCAGGTATGAGGGTCCACCTAAGACAAGGTAAAGCAAGGTCATCCTGTCTGTAACACGATCCCTTACAGCAATTCCATGGTCTCATGGGTCTGACGGAGCACAAACCAGTTCCACCACTGGCCCTTCCATCCATGTTATGTTTCCTGTTATGTCTAACATCTGACATCTGTAGTCAGGAGACCATGATCAAACCAAGAAACTGAAGACATGCACTGCAGTAAAGCCACAATCATGGGTTTGGTGTATGTGACAAATAAAATTTGAATTTGAATTTTGGACAGCTGTGACTTTCCACCTGTGGCATATACAAATGTCTACAATTGACCGATTCATAAAAGTTGACATTATGTACCTCCAGATGTGAAAGGTTTTTTTGAGACTTTTTAAAAACTTAAACAAAGCACCATGTCTAGTCATCATCAGAGTAACTTCTATGTTGTCTTATCCTTGATTGTGGCTGTACAGTACCCCTGTACCTAAAAACTCCTATACTGTGAAGAACAGGAGCAAAAACTCAGTGTATTCATTATTCAGGTCAGGTCAGGCAATTCATGATGACAACACAGGCAGTCAGCAACGCAGCATGGATAATCAATATTCAGAACTAGAGGATTCTCTCCTCCGTTTCTTATGGCTCGCTGGAATCCTATTGTCTAACCAGATATGCTAATGTGCTTCCTAGCGTCTCTCTGTGTCCGAGTCTCCATAAGACTAATTCTCTTTTTGTTCTACCCAGAACATGCTAATTACTTTTATATGTTGGTAACAGATGCAAATGGTACAAGGCATATGCCTGAAAAAAAGTTTAAAATTCAAATAATTGTCCATTCTGTGAATAAACCAGAGAGAACTTCAAATACATTATTCTTCCTTTAATTTATGTTAAACATGACAGTAGAGATGGGAGAAAATCGATTCAGTGATTTATTGTGATTCTTTTGGTTGGCAATTCATCTATCGGATTAAAAAATATATATTTTTAAAGATAAAATTTTTTTTTTTTTATTTCATTTGTATATGTTTGCATTTGAGGTGGTCAGAGGTGGGTAGAGTAGCCAAAAAAATATACTCAAGTAAGAGTAGCTGTCCTTAAAAATAATATTACTCAAGTAGAAGTAAATAGTAGTCATCCAAAATATTACTCAAGTAAAATGTATTCAGTGAAAAGATACTCAATTACTGAGTAACTGTTTCAATCGTAATGTCTGATTTATTTATTTTTTAAATTATAATAATTATATATTAGAGTACAGTATATATGTACTGTATACACACACACAGATATATATATATACACGTGGACAAAATTGTTGGTACCCTTCGGTCAATGAAAAAAAACTCACAATGGTCACATAAATAACTTTAATCTGACAAAAGTAATAATTTAAAAAAATTCTATCAATGTTAACCAATGAAAGTCAGACATTGCTTTTCAACCATGCTTCAACAGAATTATTTTAAAAAATAAACTCATGGAAGAGGCCTGGACAAAAATGATGGTACCCCTAGAAAATACTGAAAATAATGTGACCAAAGGGACATGTTAATTCAAGGTGTGTCCACTAATTAGCATCACAGGTGTCTACAATCTTGTAATCAGTCAGTGGGCCTATATATAGGGCTCCAGGTAGTCACTGTGTTGTTTGGTGACATGGTATGTACCACACTCAACATGGACCAGAGGAAGCGAAGGAAAGAGTTGTCTCAGGAGATTCGAAAGAAAATTATAGACAAGCATGTTAAAGGTAAAGGCTATAAGACCATTTCCAAGCAGCTAGATGTTCCTGTGACTACAGTTGCACATATTATTCAGAAAGTTAACATCTAGAGAGAAATGTGCTGGCCAGTGTCAGAAAGCTGGGTCTCAGTCGCAGGTCATGGGTCTTGCAACAGGACAATGACCCAAAACACACAGCTAAAAACACCCAAGAATGGCTAAGAGGAAAACATTGGACTATTCTAAAGTGGCCTTCTATGAGCCCTGACCTCAATCCTATTGAGCATCTTTGGAAGGAGCTGAAACATGCTGTCTGGAAAAGGCGCCCTTCAAACCGGAAACAACTGGAGCAGCTTGCTCATGAGGAGTGGGCCAAAATACCTGCAGAGAGGTGCAGAAGTCTCATTGACAGTTACAGGAATCGTTTGATTGCAGTGATTGCCTCAAAAGGTTGTGCAACAAACTATTAAGTTAGGGGTACCATCATTTTTGTCCAGGCCTGTTCCATGAGTTCATTTTTTTTATAATTCCATTGAAGCATGGTTTAAAAGCAATGTCTGACTTTCACATCTTTAACATTCATAGAATCCTTATTTATTATGACTTTTGTCAGATTAAAATTATTTCTGTGACCATTGTCAGTTTTTCTTTCATTGACCGAAGGGTACCAACAATTTTGTCCACGTGTGTATATATATATATTATGGCATACCGTTTAGGAAAATATTCATGAGAGAACTTAATGAAAACTCTGAATATATTGACTGAACAGTGAGCATATTGAATGAATTCTGAATATATGGATTGAAAACTGATATATTGAATGGAAAGTCTGAATATACTGAATGAAAACTAAGTATATATTGAATGAAACATGACGTCATCGAAACACAGCGCCATCTTTAGAAAGGATGAGTGAGTGAGCGAGAAACTTGGTTGCTGCAATTCTGATAAATGAAGAGATGGTCAACACATTGGTGAGTGCGTGTACGGCCCAAAGTGGTGGCACAAGCCGCACTCAGTATCAGACTACGGATGAAGAAATGTATTTGCTATTTCACCGCGGAAGACCGGTCACAGACCGCGGTGAAGTTGGTTTTATATTGTGTGCGGCGCTTTATAGAGATGGAGTCACTAAGGGACCGTCTAAAAAGTGCATGACCAAGACCCAAGCGTTTGTTTACAGAAAAATACACAAGATTACAGAGAAAGACCTCACAGAACATCAAACATATTACACTGTTAGGCTACAGTATGGATTATTTGTTCGTTTGTTTGTTTGTTTAATTGATTAATTATATTGATGTACATTTAAAAATAAATGATGACCAACAATTCTTGTGCTAATAAAACAGATAATTTGTTAAATGAGAGTCAGGGTCTTTTTTAAATTATTTAAATAATAATAATAATTGTAAAGATATGTATGAAAATGAATGCACTTTGGTACAGAAAAAAAAAAACAAATCAACAAAATTCAATGACTTTTTTGCTATTGAAATTTCACATGTAAAACCAACTGTACTATAGTCCACTCTATCATTGCTAATAACTACAACCATTCTCTTTGCAATATTCAGTTTAATAGTTTTTTTAAATTACTTTTTTATATATTGAGTTTATTCAGTTGCCATTAAGTTCACTCATTAATATTTTCCTAAACGGCATGACATTATATATATATATTTATATATACACAGTATATGAAGCCAGGGATGCATCATATTTTTTGGCACGCCATGAGTGTTGGTAATTAATTCTGTACTGGAATATACTCATATGTACATTTAAAGTTAACATATAATCTCACGAACATAAAAAAAAATCATTCTATACTCACCACAAGATTGTACAATAACCGCAGGATCCCACTAGTAGTAGCGTGGATTTATGTTTAGTTCCGCGAAGTTAGAGAAAGATCCGGAAACTTTTTTATTTGCGCATGCGCAGTGAGCGTATGTAGGACGGCTTCACAGGTAGGATAGATTTATAGAACACCGGCTGAAGACCTGATTGGTCAAACGGAGTCATGTGATTATTGTTGCTGCGTCTGATTGGTGAAACAGTCATACTGCACATCCACCGGCTGCATGTGTGGAATAAACGGTTAGAAACGTAGCAAGTCAAGTGTAGCCGAATGTAGCGGAGTAAGAGGAGCGTTTCTTCTTCACAAATCTACTCAAGTAAAAGTAAAAAATATGGTACAGTAAAACTACTCATAGAAGTAATTCCCCCCCCCCAAAAAAGTTATTCAAGTAAATGTAACTCGTTACTGCCCCCCTCTGGAGGTTCATTCTTCTATAATCCTACAGGTGGCCTGCTCTAAACTATTCAGACGGTAGCACAGCATCCTGTTTTTATTTACAACTGTCACAAAATCTAAAAAATAATTAAATTGTGACTTGTAGAGTCGTAGTACAGATTAGATCAGCGCCGTGGTATTGTGATAATATCATGTGATCCCTGTTCCCATCCCTACTTACAGTAACAGTGAGCAAGAATAAAAACCACAAAGTTAAATGCTTAGATCCATCAGGAAACTAATCAGTAAACTAACCAAAGACTTTTTTTGCACGTATATCCCTTTTATAGCACTTATCCTGTACAGGTGCACAGTTGTTCTAGATCCTATCCCAGGGGACACGGGCACAAGGCAGTGTAACCAATTCAGTACAGGGTGCACAAGCATGACATACTCGCACACACACAATGGGCATGCCAATTAGCCTACTCTGCATGTCTTCGGACTTTGGAAGGAAACCTACCAAGCATGGGGAGAACATGCAAACTTCACACACACAAGTCTGAATCAAGAATCAAATCCTCAACCCTGTAGGTATGATGCCACAGTGCCAACAACAGCTCCACCGTGCCATCTCCAATGACCGACACTATAATTTATAGCATTTATAACCACAATTTTTAATTAATCTTAATTTAATAAAAAATTGTAAAGGGGTACTTTGAGCCAGTGCATGTATTCTCTGTCCATGAACAATATCGTTATCATTATTATCTCAGTATCATTTTGCGTGTGTTTGTGAAACAAACTGTCATTCAAGACCATAATACCATCTCGTCATCCTCAGACACAGCTCAACACATCAAGGTTTCACTATTATGATTTATATTACAGTAACGAGCTTGGTTTATTCTTTTAAAAGACACTTGCATGCCTTTGAAACAGATCCATCTGGTACAAACACGTCATGATTGAAACATTCACCTCAAACCTTCACTCTGTTAAGTCACTCATACCTTACAACTGGGTTATTAGTGGCTTTTGGACACCTGTTGACCATGTTCATCCACACTTCTCTTTACTTAACTCCATTCTCTCCATCCCATTCCCTTTTTTAGTCCCAGAGCAGGAGATTAAAGACCCAATCAGAGCCATCCTCATGTAAGTGTCCTGACAAGTGCAGCGAGACGCTCATACACATTGCACATAGTCCTCTTTTCTGTCGCCTCTCTCTCTCTTTCTCTCTCCATCCCTTTCCCATGAACTCCTTACCTTCTGGTCAGCACTTGCCTTGGCTAACTTGCATCTTTGTTCATTTTCGAAGCTGGTTATGTGCTTAGACCCCAAGTACTGTGGCCAGTCTGTTAAAGCCTTATTTCGTCTTTGTCTTTTGGGTGAACACTGCCCATGTGCGCTGTCTATATATGTGTTTTACAAAGAAAATGTACAATCATGTTGGATACCCAGAGTATATGAGCAGCTTGTACTGTATGCCTGGAATTGTAAAGGTAAGCATTAGTGTGTCCATAAACGCGCAAATATAGAATGTTTGTTCAATACAGTTTGGCAAGTCTAGCATTCGAGCTACAAAGCTTAAATACAGTAGCTAACTTAAATTCTCAAATATGTATAAACTTTAATATGTTTATTTCTACATAAGTTTAAAACATTGCAAAAACTCAACAAAAATTATGGAATATGTATCTGCAGCCAAATCACTGGTAAAACATACATTCTAAGACACATACAGTAGGACTCTCACTTACTACTGTGAGTTCCTCACTCTGTCTTTCACGGGTACAGCTGCAGATACTGAAGGCTGGTCCACTGCCTTGGTGAAGAACCTCTTTCAGATGTTCTTTCAGTCTGGACCTTCCACCCAGTGAGTCCACACAGCCTCTCACATCTTCTACCACATCCAGAATCCAAGGTTAAGACATTTAAAAACCAATGACACATCATGGCACACGTGTTCTGCAGATCGGTGCATAGTACCGTTGAGGCTCAAGCTACACAAGAAGTAGACGAGGAACGATTGGACATCCCAGAGGAGCAGCATGAGGAGTCACTGGATGACGGGTACAGAGGTGAACACAAGTCTTTTGACTTTTCTTTGGAAATTCTTGAAGGAAAACACGCTAGACAAGATATTTTCGCAGGGTGTTCAGGTTTCAGTGTTCATGTAAGACGTCTCCATGCATATTTCCAAGTTTGTAGTGTTTCTTCTGTCACTATTTGTCATGGCCCCTTCTTGGCTAAAGATGCCAAAGGCTCCGACGTTAAAGTATATTTAATTTAAGTCACTTATTTGGGCTTTTGCAGATCCACCAGTGGTGCAGGTGGACATGGAGGATCTGTGTGTATGGCCTGGACAACCTGCAACCTTTTTTGTGGTGATTACTGGGCAGCCGATCCCAGAGATCAGGTGGTTCAAGGTATGGAGTAATGACACACTTTACATACGAGACAGACACAAGTCCATACAGTGGTAAGAAATTATTATTATTTTTTATTTGTCATAAAATGTGATCAAGAGTTTTGACAAACATAATGTGCCTAAAATAATAAAACAAAATAATTTTTTCATGTCTTTTCTTTCATGTCTGTATGGAACACACATTCAAAATGGTAGTGGAAAAAGTAAGTGAACCCTTGGAATTAATAACTAATCCCCCCTTGGCAGCAATAACCAGGCGCTACCTGTAGCTGTGGATCAGACCTACACATCGTTCAAGAGAAATTTTAGCCCATTCTTCCTGGCAGAACTGCTTTAGCTCTGTCATATTCTCTAGACGTCTCATGAATATGACTCTTGGCCACTCCAAAAGACGTTTTTTGTTTTTCAGAAGCCATTCTGTTGTGGACTTGCTCCAGTGTTTTGGGTCATTTTCCTGTTGCATCACCCAACATCTACAGAGTTTCAGCTGATGTACAGACATTCTGACATTTTCCTAAATAATTTTGCATACTGTAATCTTTTCAATGATGCCTTCAAATATTTGGCTGTCACTCACTAGGATTGTTTCTTAACCTCATCATTGAGTCTTTGTTGTGCTCTTCCGATCATTTTGACTGGACGTCCACATTTTGGTTTGAGTAGCCATAGTCCCAAAGTGCTTCACTGTAGACTAGTGAATTTCTAAATACCTTGAAATCACTTTCCAGCTTTATGTAAATCAATAGTTCTTGATCATCGATCAGCTGAAAGCTATTATTGGCGAGGAGAGAATTCTTCTTGGTTTTTATGGTTGTTCCCAATTAAGACATGAAAGATCAGATTTTTGTGTTATTATTTAAGGCACATTATATTTGTCAATACTCATTAATACAAGACAAACTAATGCAGAAAACAATGAAATTCCAAAAGGCTTCAATTAAAGATCAATAAAATGACAAAATAAAAATGGGTATCAGGCATTCTTTACGTTTTTACCAATTCTTCCATTTAACATAGCTGCTTGAAAATGTAAAGCTGTGTGTAAAAGAGGGCTTGAAATAGAACCTTGTGGGACACCGTTGTGGTCTTCACTCTAAGCAAATTGGTACGTCATGGACCAGTTTAACCAGCACTGAATGTCTGAGTTTTCTGTAAACCAGACTGAAATAACTCACATACTTATAAAGCATTTAGTTCTGACTGCAATCTATGAGCTATTCTTTGTGTGGTGATAATGGACGGTGAGAGTAGGTCTGTACGGTCTGCAGTATTGAGGAGAGAGCAACTGTCTGCCAAAACCCACATTCTCAACCAGTCACCGAAGCACATTCAGCAAGAACACACATCTGATAACGTTATGTCATCTGATAACGTCGTGTCCACGCCGTCTCTGTAGTAATCACTTCTAAATCGCCTCTGAACTCAAAGCTAACTACCTTACATATGGCTGAATCCCAAATTCCTCTCTAACCCCTTATCAAGGACACTACTTTTGTGTGTGGAACAAGGGATTGTACACCCTACATAGTACACTAGCTTTCCATTTAACTATTTATTTTGAGATTTAACCCAGGAACCCGGGGGTTAACAGAGCTGATATCCTAAAGTGGAATAATTTGAAATATAAAGTAAATCTCGTAAGTTTTTATTAAGACTGTCCACCACCTCCATGGTTTATTCTCCTCACCATTTTTCTACATAGTGGCGGTAAGAATTTAAAACTTCCTTTACTCCTATTAATTACACTAACTGTCAGTCGCCAGCTCCAACAGTCGCGGTTAAATATTTCCTCCAGACGCAGAAGGCTATGAGCAAAATATCTGAATAAACAAACAAATCACAATCTGTTGATAATAAATGGTTTTGTGTTCTCCATGTGTGACACTGAACACATTATCACCCCTTTTTGTTTTTACTATAGGACGGTGCCGAGCTCGTCTCTGGTGAACACGTAGAAGTGAAGCAGAGTGGTGCTCGCTTTTCTCTCACTTTACTGAGTGTTCACATTTCCGATTGCGGTACTTATACATGTACAGCCAAGAACAGCTCAGGTCACGCTTCCTGCCACGCCCAACTTACCATGGATACAGGTGATGTACTGTATCATACACAGGAAAGATATTATTAGATGTCCACGTCCAGTCCTACTACATACCAGAAACTACACAAGAATTCACACGGAAGTTCAGCATTAGAAAGGAGAGACACTTGTTTTTTGTGTCTCTCAGCTTTTGCATGGACAGAAAGGTCACTGTGGTGTGTACGCACTGTTGTGGCATGAGCAGAAACTACTTATCAATAAACATTATCCACTTCATTGTGCATACAGATCCCAGTCCTATGTATCTTCATGGTTACACATAAATAGAAAGTAGATTTGCACTTTTCCTCTGACAGCACTCAAAACATCTAGAATGCGTAATTCTATTCACCCTACGCATGTAAACATGCCAGTATCTTCGTCAGGTCCGGAGGAGCTTGATGAGCAGGAGGAGGAAGAGGAGGACAGAGTGTTGGATGTGGGCCGAAGGAGGAAACTTCACGCTGTTTATGACGTCCATGAGGAGATTGGCAGGTAACATCGAAAACTTTACACACTCTTCATCTCCAACATCTCAAGCAAGCAATAAATTACAATATTGGTTCTGTTAGTTTTTTTTTTTTTAAACAAGACGAACGTTATCACCACTCTGAAGGTTGTTACCCTGTACAAGCACATCAATAGGTTTTAATCCATCTATTACAAATACTGTATATGATATGACTGACTGTGACTATAATTAGTTTCATTGCTTATTGCTATCTGCGTCCTTTTTTAAACCCTTTGACTGTAGATGTACATACTGTATGTAATTTATTATCTCTCTTGTAGAATATGTCGTACTTTGTATTTATTTATACTAGTGCTATCAATCGATTTAAAAATGTAATCTAGTTAAACATAGTCATAGTCTATGATTAATCACAGATTACTCAAACAGCTCGATTAGCTCGAACCTGGATCCTCAGATCTGAAAATTAACATCCTAGAGCCACTTGAGCCACCGCTCCCACAGCTTACATTTAATGTATTCTTATAAAAATAGTTCCTCTTGAAGGTACTGTAGCTCAAGCACACAACTGTGGTTTTATCCAAACGTCTTCTGTCTAGAAGCTTTTTTTTAATGAAACTCAGAGTTCAGCACACCTAGAGGTGTTTTCTTAGTCATATTATTATCATTATCCGTGCTAAAAGTACCGCTTTGCAGTACCACACATTAACTTTGTCATATGATTAATTTGCGTTTAAAAATGCGTTAAAATGTCTAGATTAATCACATGTGGTGATGCGTTAATATTGACAGACCAAATGTTGTGGAATCTTCACAAATCATCATCACCGTGATGTCGGCAGCAACAAAACACTCCTCTCACACACTTTCTGCTCTCGCTTACGGTATACCAGCTATAGACAGTCGTTCCCTCCCCAGATGCTGATTTTTCCCTCGCTCTTGAACTAGAACCTTAAAACCCCTCCGCCCTGAACATGTCTGAAAGCATAAATTTACACAATGACCTCTGACTGTTACAAAGCCCTGACACTGGAGACTCCTTCCACACGTGTGGCATTAACATCTCCTTGCTTAAATTTTGCAATATGAAGGTGGAAACTCTCCTGTACACATCTCAAACTCAGCTTTGCTACGTTTTAGACTGAGCACATTAACAGAAACCTGCTGTTTTTAGACAATTATTTGACAATTTCTCACCAGAATTCATCAGCACTGGATTAGCTAGATGGTCTCCATGTAAATATAATATGAATGCTTTTGTTTGTTCACGTACAGAGGCACGTTCGGGGTGGTGAAGCGTGTTTCGCACAGGGCGAGTGCGGAGGTTTTCGCTGCGAAGTTCATCCCGCTGAAGAGCAGCACTCGCACCCGAGCGTTCCAGGAGAGGGACCTGCTGTCCCGACTCGCGCACTGCAGGGTGGCCTGTCTGCTCGACGTCTTCAGCACGCGGCGGACGCTCGTCCTCATCACTGAGATGTAGGCGGCACCAAAACACTCCTCTCACTCCTAATACTTCACTGCATTGCGTTCAGAGGTGGGAAAAGTAGACGAATCCTTTGCATGAGCGAAGGTAGAGAATCCCAAGATTACATAAAAAAAAAAAAAAACTCAAATTAGAAGTTTTCTTATATATTGAAAGTAATTACCTTCAAATGTTTGTTTTTACAGTTTATGCTTTTAATAAGTAGATTAACCAACTTCCGGTTAGCAGCCACATGGAGTAGACGTGTTAGAGAGCTGCTCCGATAATTTCGAATTTCTTCACTCCCTTTTTCGTTTCTAAATGTTAAATAAAATCTTTAGGAAACAATAACTTTGTACCTTACCCCACGATCATTTATTTTCCACTTATAATGGCTACCAGGAGTGTTAAAACAGGGAAAAAAGATGACACTGCGGCCGTTCTAACAGTCGAGGCTATTTCTGCGCTGTTAGATAAACACCGAGAAGCGCTAGCGGCTGACTTTAAATCCTCGTTTAGTTTACTGGAAAGTAAACTAGACAAAATTCAGGCCCAAGTAGAGGACCATGGTCAGCGCTTGCCTTCATTAGAGCTCGCTACGGACGACCTGAGCCAGCGTGTGAGCGAGCTGGAGAATATCTGCTCCGGTCTTCGGGAAAATAACTCGAAGTTAACGGCCAAAGTCGTACACCTAGAGGGCCGGAGCAGGAGACAAAATCTGCGTGTCCTGGGTCTTCCAGAAGCTACTGAAGGTGGACTCCCTACTGAGTTCTTTTCTAAATTTCTGTGCGAGGTGTTTGGTAGTGAAACGCTGCCATCCCCGCCTGAGATTGACAGAGCCCACCGTGTACCTGCATCCAAACCCGCTTCAGGACAGAGACCTCGGTCCGTCATTCTCCGTGTGCACCGGTACCTGGTCAAAGAGCTTCTGATTCGAGAGGCGCGGCGGAGAGGCAAGCTGGAGTACCGCGGTCAGCAGGTTCGCATCGTGGAAGACTACGCTCCCGAAGTTTTAAGCCAGCGAGCCGAGTATAGAGACGTTATGACGGAGTTATACCAGCGTGGACTCCGGCCTTCTCTCCTGTATCCAGCACGGCTCCGGATCACTCTCTCTACCAGACAGAAGAAGTGGCTACGCTCGGTAGCAGAGGCGCAAAAATATATAGACAACTTGCCGAAAACTCCGTAGTACACTAGATTTAAAATTCAATTTCAATATACAACTACAGTTCTCAGGAAAGTATCCTTTAAAAAAAAAAAAAAAAAAAACTTTAAATCCAGTCATGTTTACGTTTTCCTGGTAAGAGTACTGTGTTAAAACTTGGTGTGGTGGTTATCATTATTATTTTGTTATTATTCTTTCTATTTTTAATGACGTGTGACTTATATGTTTGTTTTCTAGTGTTACAATGTAACGTGGGGGGGGGGGTGTTCTGTGTTTTTCTCTCATTAAGAGATTTCAGTATTGGAGTGTAGAAATGTTTTATTTATATATTTAATTCTTAGTTTATGTAAATTACGTCGGAGCTGAAGATGGGGTGGTTAGCGGCAGGAAGATTTGTCGGGTGAAACTATGGAAGGATGGAAGAGCTTGCTGCTTTGTTTTTTAGCAGCTATCTTGTTGTGTTCGGGGGCAGTGGGGTGCGTGGGGGAGGGGTGCGGGATCTCCAAAGCCAGTACTATGTTACTTCTGTGTATACAGTGTATGTTGCTCTGTGTTTTACACTTTTGTTTTAAGGCTGACGCTGGGCATTTCAGTATTAGTTATGTTTACATACCCACATCTTCTGTCAAGGAGAATGAATAGTTCTTTAAATTTTGTGAGCTGGAATGTTAAGGGTTTAAACCATCCGGTCAAGAGAAGGAAGGTGCTCTCACACCTTAAACAACTTAACACTGAAATTGCCTTCTTACAAGAAACTCACATTGGCAGTTCTGATAACTCTCGCCTAATGTCGCGTTGGGGAGGGCAGCACTACCACTCAACCTTTCAGGCCAAAGCTAGGGGCGTCTCAATTCTTATTAATCCAAACATTTCTTTTGAGCACCATAATGTTGTTAGTGATATACATGGTCGCTATATCATTGTTTCAGGGAAATTATTTAATACTAATGTAGTGTTGGCTAATTTATATGCCCCTAATTATGATGATGTTTCCTTCTTTGAACATTTCTTTTCTGCTTTACCAGATCTGGGCTCATACTCTCTCATATTAGGGGGAGATTTTAACTGCTGTTTGGATCCATCACTTGACAGGTCATCGCCCAATCCTATACCACTGAGTAAATCTGCCACGCTACTTCAGTCCTATCTCAGCAACTTTGGTATCTCTGACATATGGCGCTTCCTCAATCCAAAAAAGAAAGAATACTCCTTTTTTTCACATGTTCATCACACTTTCTCCAGAATTGATTATTTCTTTGTAGACAATCAACTTATCCCAATGGTTAATTCTTGTTCTTATCAGAGCATTGTGATATCGGATCATGCTCCAGTTGTTATGTCTATACAACTCCCTGATCTCCCTCAAATTAGAAAACACTGGCGCTTTAATTCATCATTACTGATAGATGATGACTTTATTAAATTTATGGAAGACCAGATAGTTTTTTTCTTAAACACAAATGAAACACCTGAAGTGTCACGTTTAACTGTTTGGGATGCTCTGAAAGCCTACCTCAGGGGACAGATAATTTCATACACTGCAAACATGAAAAGGAAGGCATTTAAAGAACGAAAAGATCTTTCCAACCAAATTAAAGAAATAGATCAGCAGTATGCCCTGCTTAAAAACCCGGATCTGTATGAAAAACGTGTAGAATTGCAAACTAAGTTTGAACTTATTTCAACACATGTAATTGAAGGTCAGTTATTAAAGAGTCGGAGCCAATTTTACATTCACGGTGACAAATCTGGAAAACTTTTAGCCAATCAGTTAAGAGGATTTAGAGCACAGCAATACATTACAAAAATTCGGATGGAGGATGGTACCATTACTACCGATCATTCTAATATCAATGATGCATTCAGAAATTTTTACTCTCGATTATATACTTCTGAGTTCCCAAAGGACCATAGTTCAGTTGAGAAATTCCTGTCTCAACTAGATATTCCAACACTGTCCCCTGAGTCTAGATTAAGATTGGAAGAGCCCATATCACAAGAGGAAATAGTTTCAGCTATGTCATCATTGCAATCTGGTAAGTCCCCGGGTCCTGACGGGTTCCCTGCAGAGTTTTTTAAATCATTCTCCTCATACCTTGCACCACAACTAGCTTTAGTTCTATCTGAATCTTTTAAGCAAGGTAAGCTGCCTGCTTCATTTAATGAGGCTTGTATCACCCTTATAGCAAAGAAAGATAAAGAGCCAACAGAGTGCTCTTCATATAGACCAATCTCTCTTCTTAATGTGGATGTTAAAATCCTTGCTAAAGTCATAGCTCGCAGATTAGAGAATGTTCTACCCTCAATTATATCTGAGGACCAGACCGGTTTTATCAAAAATCGTCACTCTTACTTCAACATTCGGCGCCTTATGGACATCTTGTACACACCATCAGAGGGGATCCCCGAGTGTGTCCTTTCTCTGGATGCTGAAAAGGCTTTTGACCGTGTGGAATGGGAGGATTTATTTAGGGCTTTAGATAAATTTAACTTTGGTCCAAGTTTTATCACTTGGGTTAAATTATTGTATTTAAGCCCGATTGCCTCAGTTCGGACAAATGCTCAGCAATCTCAACCATTCAGCCTTCGGCGGGGAACTCGTCAGGGGTGTCCTCTTAGCCCATTACTCTTTAACCTTGCCATCGAGCCACTGGCAATCGCATTCCGTAGTTGTAGGGAGATATCTGGGATTTGGAGGCAGGGAAAGGAACATAAAGTGTCCCTTTATGCAGATGATCTTTTACTTTTTATATCAAATCCAATTTCTTCCCTGCCACCTTTGCTGTCATTGCTAAGTGAATTTAGCTATTTTTCGGGATATAAATTAAATTTGCACAAAAGTGAACTTTTTCTGCTAAATAATACAGCACTAACAACAGGAATGCTACACCTCCCTTTCAAGATAGTGAAAAATCAGTTTACCTATCTTGGTATTACAATTACAAGGAAACATAAACACCTTTTTAAAGAAAATTTTATTAGGTTGTTGAACCAAACAAAAAAGGACTTGGGGCAATGGACACCACTGTCCATGTCTCTGGTGGGCCGCATTAATGCCATTAAAATGAGTATTCTTCCAAAATATTTATATCTGTTTCAGTCTGTACCCGTTTTTATTCCCAAATCTTACTTTGTTGCTTTAGATTCAATTATATCATCTTACATTTGTAAAAGTAAACATCCTCGATTGAACAAGTCCCTCCTTCAAAGATCTAAAAGAGACGGTGGCATGGCTTTACCTAATTTTCGTTTTTACTACTGGGCAGCAAACATTCGATGTGTCATCTTTTGGGCATATTTTCATAATCAACCTAATCGCCCTGTCTGGGTGGAAATGGAACTAAACTCTGTCAAAGACCTCTCTGTCTCTGCACTCCTTGGATCTGCACTCCCCATCCCCTCAATTAAATCAATCAATAATTCAGTTATTAGGCATACCTTGAGAGTATGGGCTCAGTTCAGAAAGCACAGCGGTCCTCTGCGCTTTTCTCTCTCCAGTCCTATCGTCTCTAACCATCTCTTCCAACCTTCTTTACATGATTCAGTGTTTCAGGAATGGTACAGTAAGGGCATTAAGTTTTGCAAAGATTTGTTTGTCGATCATAGGTTTGCGTCATTCGAACAGCTTTCTGAGAGGTTTAACTTACCCAATTCTCATTTTTTCAGATATCTGCAAGTAAGACACTTCATTAGCTCATCAATACCAAATTTCCCTGAGGCTCCTGATGCAAATATTATAGATAATCTCCTCTGTTTGTCCCCACTGCGTAAAGGCCTAATATCCACTATTTATGGTGGACTGATGGGTTTGAGTCACACCTCTTTGAGTGAAATCAAAACTGCTTGGGAGAAAGACCTAAATTTGACACTGTCAGATGATACTTGGAATTCAATTCTCAAGCTTGTCAACTCAACCTCTTTATGCGCCCGGCACTCTTTATTACAGTTTAAGGTTGTACACAGGGCTCATTTCTCCAAACTCAAGCTTTCCCGTTTCTACCCAGACGTTGATCCTTGTTGTGATAAATGTAAAAGCGGAGAGGCGTCTCTTATTCATATGTACTGGACATGCCCGAATTTGGAAAAATTCTGGAGGGATGTCTTTAAAACCTTGTCGTACATATTGAAATGCAATCTTGAACCAGACCCTCTGATTGCTCTTTTTGGTATCACTGGAGAGGAAGATAAGCGTCTAACTCCAGCTAAACAGCGTTTGTTGTCTTTTGCGACACTCCTGGCCAGGCGTTCTCTTTTATTCAAGTGGAAGGATGCCACCTCACCCACTCACGCTCAGTGGCTCAGAGATATTATGTCCTGTTTATCCCTGGAGAAGATTCACTACTCAATTCGCCATTCGGACTTGAAATTTCAACAGGTGTGGGGGCCCTTCCTTCGCTTTTTTCATATACATTTATAGTTTGATTCCTTTCCTATTTAATATTTATTTATTTAATCTTTTTTGCACGCAGAACCAAAACTTCCAGCTCATTTATTATTTTTTTTCCATTTTTCTCCTTTTTTAAATATGCCTGGCGTCTAACCTTTCCCATACATGTATAACTGGCTTGGAGTCAGGAAGGGGTGGGGTGGGTGGTTTAGGGTTTTATAAGGGGGCTATAAAATGTGTATTGGAACGTTGCATGTTTACCCTGTTATATCCCTGTTTAAAATCAATAAAAATATTGTTGGAATAAGTAGATTAACCGCTGTTTTAGTAATTAAATTAAATTGTCTAAATTAAATCTAATCATTAGTGGTAGTAAACACGTTTTATTTATTTATTTATTTATTTATTTATTTGTTTGTTTGTTTGTTTGTTTGTTTATCCAACTCCATTTGCAGTTGCAGCCTAATTATTTTGGGGTTTTAAGTTAAACTCTTTAACACGGAGCTGAGGATTATTCTGAAAAAAACAAAACAAAAAAATCATTGGTCTGTGTATTTAAGCAGCTCTCGAGGCTTCATATTTAATGAAATTAAATGATGTAGGTTTCATGAAAGAAATATGAATATGCGACAGGCTGCAAAGTGTCTAAAGATACAATAAAAAAAAAAAAAAAATGTATGTACCAATCTCAGCAGTGACTTCACTTCCCCTCTCGTCTGTTTCAACCACTCAGCATTCAGTATCAGCAGTATACTATATTTAGTATAGTATTTTAGCATACTATACTATACTATACTAATTTAATATAAAACCACAGATGGTTATTACAATGCTGTTAAACCCATAAGGAATTCGGTTCTATTATAAGAACGTAACAAGGTGAGAGTGACTGTCAGTTTTTTTCATTGCTTATTAATATCTGCATCCTTTTTAAACTCTGTATTAAAATTCTTTCTTACTTGCTTTTTATTCATTTTTACTCATTACAAATAAAAAAGATGAATAATACAATGTCCACGATTTCTCAAGAGGGAATATACTTCAATGGAAAAGTAGCTCATGCATGCTATTATTCGGTTCTTGACCTTGCCGGGATGGTTTCGTTCGCAGCTGCTCGTCTCAGGGATTACTGGAGCACTTATTACTGAAAAGATTCGTCAGTGAAAGAGAGGTAATGAACATCATATACACTTTACACTTTATGTTTAAATAAACCTACTGAATAGAAACGTGTGTGTGTGTGTGTGTGTGTGTGTGTGTTGACCCGCATTAGGTTCGGGGTTACATCCAGCAGATTCTGGAAGGGCTCGCGTATATCCACAGCATGAACATCTTACACCTGGATATTAAAGTGAGTCAGGGTTTGAATGTGAATCAGAGCCGCTGCAGCTTATTTACTTTGTTTAATTTTTAATAGAATTCTGATTCGTCCTGCAGACAGACAACATCCTGATGGTTTCACCAGACGGACAGGACTTAAAAATCTGTGACTTCGGCTTCTGCCAGGAGATCGACCCCTACAGGCATCAGTACAGTGTCTTTGGGACTCCTGAATTCGTGGCACCGGAGATCATTCACCAGGAACCGGTGACGACGGCAACGGATGTCTGGTGCTGTGATCTTTCCTATTTTATGATAATATTGTGGGTTTATGTTTAATGATCATTAAATGTAATAGGGTGTTTTGTTTTGAGAAAAGTCATTTGGCAAAATGTGATACATTTTTGAAAGCTCGTTAGGATGAAATCAGGCATCGGTACTGCAGAAGGGATTTACATCAGTTGTCCTAATGAATAACTTCTTTGGATTGTGTAATACATTTTTCTTAATTTTTTATTTCAGGTCTGTTGGTGTTGTTGCTTATCTATGGTAAGAAAAATACACAAAAGTTTATCCGGCAAGTTCTTAAGGTTTAATTTCATATTGTGAAACGCATTTTCCCATAGAATATAATGTAAATGCAGATAATCCGTTCCAGTCAACCAAAAATATTACCATTATTACCATTTTCCAACACTATAATCATATTTTTGCATATAAGAACAATCAAAACATTTATAAAAAATGTTTCAAATTATTTCATATTTCAAAATATGAAATAATGATTCCTCTTGGCACCGGCTGCTTTAAAAACGAAACTGAAAGTGCTGTGAAACAGGTGTGACAGTCCGAGAAGAACTCTAGAACTTTTGTCAATCACTTTCTCAGTGAGTTGTGGTTTTGTTCCTGCAGTCTGACCGGACACTGCCCCTTTTTTGGCGACAATGACCGTGCCACACTGCTGAAGGTGGCCGAAGGGCTACTGTACTGGGACGTCCCGCAGATCACCAGCTTGAGCGAACAAGCCCAGGATTTTCTGCACAGAGTTTTACAGCCAGACTCGGAGTAAGACTGTGTGTCATATATTGCTGTTTGATCTCAGCTACCCTGTAGAGGATGGAGAAAGTAATTGTTGGTTTTATCCCCCCACAGGATGAGACCGTCAGCGTCAGAATGCTTGAGTCACGAGTGGTTTCAGGTGCGTAAGCGAAGTCTCATCTTGTGTTGGGCTAACCTGTTGTTTTGAAATCAGAGCAAATCTAATGATTTTTTTTTGGTCTGTTTTTAGATGTTTTCCTTACTGAATTCTTTAAATTTTCTAAATGCATGGGCTTCATTTTTGAACTAATTGCTTACCATTTGTAATATATACTGGACATTCTGCCAGTAGTAGAAGAAGAGCACTTTAAACTGGAAAATAGTCAACTGTCAAGAAAATACATGTTAATAACCTTTAGAGATGGGGAAATCGATGCAGTTACGTATCGCAATTATTTTGCATGGAAATTCGTGTATTGCCACACTGACTCCTAAATCTATTTTTAACATTTTTTTTATTAGGTTGGTCAAACGTTCTCTCCCGTCTCCCCTCATGGAGTTTGCATGTTCAATCAAGTTTCCTCCCACAGTTCAAAGACATGTAGTTTAGGCTCATTGGTGTTCCAAAAATTGCCCGTAGCGTGTGCATGTGCGTGTCTATGTGTGGTGTGTGCGTATGCCCTGTTAGGATTGGCACATTGTCCAGGGTGTGCCCTGGCATAGGCTCCGTGGATATAGATATTTTAAATATATATATTAATTGTTTAATTTGTAAAATAATGTTTTTAAATCCTTCACATCTAGGACCCATGTGAAGAGGAGCTGTTTGACACTATTGATACAAAGAGTTTAAAATCCTTTATTTCTCGAAGAAAATGGCAGGTAAATCAGTACAGATACTTTTAAACACAACCTTGTGACCTTGATTAAAAAGGCTAACTTCTCTCCTTCTCCCAGCGCTCTCTAACATGTCTCGGCTCAGTCCTCACCCTGAGGACGATCTCTGAGCTGCTGGACGCTCCGCCATGCGAGGTCTCCATCACAGCCCCAAGAGACAATCAGAATACCAGCAGCACCTCCTTGAGCACTGGTTCCTCCTCTGAATATGATGAGACTGATGCCTGGGGCTTCTTCCAGAACAACAGCCAGGAGGAAGATGAGGACAGCGAGGAAGATAGTTTGGAGTATTATCCGTATGCCTATCTTCCTAAGCAATCCTCAGTTCTAAAAGGAAATGAAGAGGATCTAATAATGGGTCGAGTGAGGAGGGGAGCACTGATGATTCCTATGAGTGAGCAAGCTAACAAGACGTCCTCAGCATCTCCCGAGCTGATTACCAGGGGGAGAAAAGAAGTTTGTTCACCTTTGCATCTTTCTGTAGATGATAGTGTGCCCAGTGGCACACCGATCCCTCGTGGTAGTTTGATCAAGAGCACCTTCAACAACAGTGAAAGGCAGCTCTCACCCATGTCTGCCCGCTACATGATGCTCCGGGACAAACTCAACGCTAGGAAACAGGACAGAGTACGCAGGACGCTGCGCTCAAGCCTGTCTGGAAGGCTAAATGAACCTCTTATAGAGTATGTAGAGGATTCACCAGATGCTGAATCTGCTCTTAGATATAGGAGAGGTTCCACACTTTTGTCCAAGTCTTACTCATTGGACAGAGGGGTGAGTCCTGTCTATCCAATCTCCCATACCCAAAGGAGGAGCAGGTCCCTGGATGAATCATCAAGGATGGGAGATAATGAGGAAGATCTAAAGTTAAAACATAATAATGAGTTCCCAGATGAAGAGGAAGATGAAGCCCCAGACATTTCAGTGAATAGGATATCAAAAAGTCCATCACAGTCTCACAGGGCTACCATGAAGGAGCTGCCAGAGACCAAGGGTTCTCCTTTAGAGGACAGTCATTCTCACCTTACAGAGGAAAAAGCACCAATAGCAATGGAAGGAGACAGAAATGTAGCAGGTTCGATGCTGTCCCTTGCAGAATCCTATGAACATGACTCGGATGCTTCCAGCAGAACCAGCACCAACACTGGACAGTCTTTGAGCCATCTCCCAGTTTCACAGAGACACCACAGAGCATACGATGAATCAGAGGAGAACCTGCTGGCACCATCATTAGGGAAAGCCTCAGAGCTCTCTCTCTCACAGGACTCTGGCGATGAGGACATGGAGAAAGTTTTAGAGAATCGCCGGCAAGCACCACTTCAACAGCGTACACACAGCACAATAACGAGCAAAAGCAGCGTCGCACTGAGACGAAGCTCATACGCAGTCCCCATGCGACCTGCATCAGAAACCCCACCTAACCGAGAGGTGCTTCAGAGGCACTCTTCAGCCCCAGCACTGGAGCTCAAACCTCAGAGTGGCAAGTCAGGCAAATCTGGATTCATGAAGATATTTCGCAGGAAGTCCTGGACTCCAGGACCCTCCAGCTCTCAAACAGAGGGATCTGAAAAGAAGGTTGAGGATGGCTCAAGTGCACAGCAGAAGACCCCTCTCTTGACCCTGAGGAAGAAGATGAGAGCTTCGGCATCCAACATCACCAAACTGTTCACCAGGCAGTCCAGTAAAGAGAGGAAGGAGGAGAAACGGGGTATGACACAAATTGCAAATATAATATCTATAAAAATGCGGCATAGATCCAGGCTACAGTTTAATTGATTTGACGTTAAAACTTACCAGTTCCTAGCTTAGATCCTTTAGAGGTCAAGTTACCGTTGACAAAATATTTGGGTTTGCTGGTTCTGATTGGAGACAGCTAGATCCTAAAACATCTGATTATCTCTGCTGCACCAGGGCGAATCGTGAAGAATCCTGTTCCACCAGAGAAAACAACCATCACCTCAGATTATTTTCCATCAGCTCCATTCTCAGGAAGCTCTCCAAAAAAGCAGAAGCTCTTCTCTCTCAAAGTGCCAATCTTCAAAAAGAGCAAAGGTAAGGAAAGATTTTGGGGCGCACCCGGCGCAGACAGCAAACAAATGCCTGCAATAATTCCTCATCCTAAATTCCAACCAGTCTCTTTTTCTATAAATCCTTTATTTAATATTTCTCCAGGAATTCCAGCTAAGCCACTGAAACCAGATGTGATCCAGCTGGGTAATGGTGGAGCTCTGGTTTTCTGGAATCCAGTGCAATGCAGTGATCCTGTCACATATTGCATCCAATACAGCATCAACGGTAAGAAACAAGAAGCGGTTATGTCACAGTGCATCCTTGTGCAACGTTTCATGATATAATAAAGTTGTAAAGCCCTTTATGTTGAATTCAGTATCATGTGTAAACAATTATCAGGGTTACATGAACAGCAATCACTCCTGACATCTCTATAGCCAAGCATTCCAACAACCAAGCTAATGTTAGCCTAGGTATTATATAAGGGTTGTTCAAGTCCAACCGGGACTTGTGATAACATTTCTAGTGAATGAAGGCGTAAAAGTGCCTGAAGACTTCAAGCACAGTACGGTGATGAGACTCTTTAATCATATGTTTGCAAAATTGGGAAAACTTTGAAAGTGTCCCCAAGTGCAGTCACAAAAACCACCAGGAAAGGAAGACCGAGAGTCGCCTCTGCTGCGGAGGATAAGTTCATCCGAGTCACCGGCCTCAGAAACCGCAGGTTAACAGCAGCTCAGATCAGAGAGCAGGTCGATGCCACACAGAGTTCCAGCAGCAGACACATCTCTAGAACAACTGTTAAGAGGAGACTGTGTGAATCAGGCCTTCATGCTAGAATATCTGCTAGGAAACCACTGCTAAGGACAGGCAACAAGCAGAAGAGACGCGTTTGGGCTAAAGAACACAAGAAAGAACACAATAAAGAAAACTCTTTGAATGAGAAGGGGTGTCCAAACTTTTGGTCTGTACTGTACGTGAATGGCGATTCCAGCCGAGGTGGCTCGGAGCCTGCTGTAGTCGTTCCTGTGAACATTTAGTCGGTTCTAAATGTTTAGTTTTGCGGAAGAGATGCATCTGTGTGTGGGAACTGTACATACGATCATTCACCAACAGCACTCACACATTGTGGGAACTTGGCTGGGAGTCACTGCCACGTCCCCCTGTACAGTCTTGACCTCGTTTCAAGCCATTTTAACATGTTTGTGCCGTTAAAGGAGTTTCTGGGAGGCCAGCGTTTCAGTCGTGACGCAGGAAGTCCGATCATGGCTTTTATTCTTGCACGATGAAAAGTCCCGCTTTGACTTGAACGCCCCTTGTTTTTTCTTACACCATGTCACTGTTAATTTCCTGATATAATTGTTTTCTTTGGGGAACATTGTTGTAATAACAAAAAGCTTGTTTTATTAAAAACCCTGTCAGTGTTTACTATCCCACTATTCCGCTTTGTTTCCAGGAGATGAGTGGAAAAACGTGTCGGAAAACGTTACAGATAGTTGCTACACTGCGAATGCGCTACCTAGAGGACCTGGCTATGTGTTCCGCATCGCCGGCATTAACAAAACAGGGTCGGGACCTTTCAGCGATCCTTCACCACCTGCGTTCATGACCGAGCCATATGAAGGTGAAATAATAAAACCAGTTAAGGCCATTATCAGATTGTTTTTGTTGTGTTTTTTTTATAACATTGTGCATTTTATTTACATCTAGACTCTCACATTCCTCTGATCCTGACGGAATCTAGGGGGTCGAGGATCACTGTGCCGGGAGGGCTTGGCTCGGAGAGGTCCTACAGCTTCCTGTCTGAGATCAACAGGTTCTTCACGCACACACACACACACACACACACACACACACACACACACACACACACTGGATTGCTGGAAATTGAGTGCAGTAAAGAAGAATAAATGAGGATTCTGAAGCATTGTTTATTAAAACATGCTCTAAATGGCTATTACCAGCAGTAATGGTACTAATCATCAAAACGATCAGGAAATCCACAAAGAAGACTCATGAACAAGGTGGTTAACTAAAGTGGTAAAATAAATGGTAAAAAATACACACAGCACACAAACAGCTTAAGCACAACTCAGGACTCAAAACACAAGATTCTCAATAAGTACCTGAAAATCATGAGAGCTTCTGAATATTTGGGTGTTTGCGTTCTCGTTACGCATCACCAACCCCGGTTGCTGACGTCACTCCGTGTGGGCCGATTTGGTGAAGATCATAATGGCACATACCGTACACTGGGATATACAAAGAAATCATTTCACTGTGCAATAATGCCTTAACTAAAGTTAAAAAATAAATAATAAAAAAACATTTAGACGCCATGTTCTGAAATCTGTAATGTAATTGCCAAATCTTTGCTAATTTGTTAGAAACAAGGTGCAACACAAAGAAGTGGCTCTAATTAGATACACTAGCCTTATTTGGTAACTTTTAGTAACGCAAATTTGACATTGGTGGAGAAGCTGCAGAACAGCCTCTTCGCTGTGCACAAGCTTTCGGCATCCTCTCTTCTCATGCTCTTGCAAATTTCCATCACCAAGAACGTTCTGATTAGAACTCCGACAGCAGTGTCAATAAACCTGTGTGTTTGATCGGTGAGTGTTTTTTTTTTTTTTTCTTCTGTAGGGGTCGATTCAGTGTGGTGACACGGTGTGAGGACAGCAGGAGCTCACAGACTCTGGCTGCCAAGCTGACACCGTACGTTCCTGAGCAGAGGCAGTTGGTGCTGAGGGAGTTCCAGGTGCTGCGCAGACTGTGCCACCCGAATCTCGTCCGGCTCCGTGCTGCCATTCTCACGCCCGCCTGCCTGGTGCTGATTGAGGAACTCTGCACCGGAAGAGAACTCCTCTACAGCCTGGCCGAGAGGTCAGAACCTTCTCCTTATAGAGACAGCGATGGGATCAGATCTGAAATCAGTTTCTGCATTTATGATATCTTAAGGGCTTTGATGTTTTCCCGAAACAGCATCTACTTTCACTTTCATGGGGTTTTTAAAGCCTTTGGGTTTATTTGGTCACATCAGAAACCCAAATTGGTTCAAATAAATAAATACTGTAAATGAATGAAATACGCATTGAGTGATGTTGCATGCTTAAAAATAATAATAAGAAGAAGCACTCCAATCAGTTCACATGATAGGGGCAAGAAAACAAATACAATAAGTCCCCAACTTACGAACTTTCAAGATGCTGCAGATTTAAGGCGGGGTACAGGGTGCAAATCCATTGCAGGGCACACACACATACTCACACACTCATTTGCATTTTTGGAACGGCAATTAACCTAACCTAATGTCTTTGGACTGTGGGAGGAAACCCACCAAGCACGAGGGACGTGCAAAACTCCATGCACCCAGAGACAGGAATCGAACCCAGACCCTGGAGGCGCAAAGCAACAGTGCTAACCACTACACCAACACTAGCGCCCCAGTATTTACAATTATATACACTATTTTCAGTGTGTAAGTGAATGTATAAAAAGTCCAAAATCGTGTGTGACTGTCCAGGAACAAGAATGGAAAGAGAAGGATAAAAAATTAACTAAAAGCATTCCATTACAAAAAGAAATGTGCCAGAGAATACAATGAAAGATAAAAAATAAAGGAAAAATGATTCTTAAACTTTACATTAGAAAGTGACATTATTTAAAATGATTTAAAAGTTAGAGATTAAAGACTTAAATAGGTTTGTGCGGTGTGTGTTTCTGTGCGGCAGGGACGTGTATTCAGAGCTGCACGTGTGTGAGCTGTTGAGGCAGCTCCTGAGTGGTGTGGCTCACCTGCATGGACGTCGAATCGTCCACCTCGACCTCTGCTCCGACAACGTTCTGGTGAACGAGCGCGGCGTGGTGAAGATCGTGGACCTGGGATCTGCTCAGTCCTTTACTCCGGGCCACGCCCTCAGCATCGAGCACATCAAAGAGATGACGGAGAGCAAAGGTACGAACATTATTTAGCTACTTTGAGATATTTTGTTTGAGTCTGAATCATTTGTTTCGAATCATATTAATACATTTACAGTTAGGCGTTTGGCAGACGCTCTTATCCAGTGCGCCTGCAACAAGTTTCTGTCGTTGGAAAACTTACATTACATTACATTAGATACTTTCCCTGGGTCACTACATTACTATCTAAGTGCCATAGAGACAGAGTGCTTATCTGTTCAGCGTGCTTATCTGTTTCTTTAATGCATTTAATGTGACTATAGAAACTATTAGACCTAGTGCATTAATAATATAAACCTGTGATTTGCAGCTGCACTGCTGTCATTGTGGTGTAAATACTGAACTCGACACTAAACTCACTAAACTGTAGTTCTATCTTAGATTCCCTGGTATTGCACTGTAACTGTGTGTATGTGTGTGATTATGCAGGATGTTTTCTCTATGTGTGCGTCCTGTATGTCAGTTTACATTGTCCTTCCTAAAGCTCCTGAGATCTTGCAAGGTCACGGTGTCAGTCCTGCCACGGATATCTGGGCTCTCGGTGTTCTCGCGTTTATCATGTAAGCCAGAACGTTTCTCTTCCGTGTATATTTAACAACAGTAATATATAAAAAATCAAGATTTTTATTTCATATTTTTTATACATTAAAAAGACATTCTATAATATCAAAACAATCCTTTACTCACAAATATATATATATATATATATATAGATTAGTAGGGAAGTGCGTCATGCCTTGCCTTTCTTTTCCATAATAATTTTGCATGTTTATCTGGATCATTCAGGACAAACCAGTACACTGTAATCATGCTGGGAACTTATCCTGTTATTGAATCCTTTTATCTTAACAGAAATTGTTAGTGAATTATTTGGCCTTGTGATAGACATCAGTAGTGAATCTGATATTTACAAAAACCACTAGTGAGTCGTTTCAACTGGAAAATCTATAGTGAATCATCTGATCCTAATAGAAATCTATAGTGAATTATCTCAAATTCGACTGAAATCAATAGTGATTTGTTTGGCCTTATAATTATGTGATCAACGTCACATTTAAACCATTTGATCTTAATTGAAATGACTTGTGGATTATTTAACTTTATGATACAAATCACTAGTAAATCAGACTGAAAATGCTTTTTTTTAATGGAAATGGGGAATGTATTTAAAGATGAACAGAAATTTTCCTGAAACCTGATACTTGAAAGCTCAGAACGTTCCACTAACTAGCCTTTAGCCCTTCCAGCAGATCTCAAGGTCATGCATGAGGTCACATGTCCAATACAGGTGAATAGACCCGATGTCTTTCTGATGTCCTTCCCTCCCTCTCTTCATCTCCTCGTGTTCAGGCTGAGTGCCGACAGTCCGTTCCACTCGGAGCTCCAGTGGGAAAGAGATCGCAACATCAGGAAGGGTAAGATCCAGTTCGGTCGCTGCTATCCAGGCCTTTCTGAGGGAGCCATCGACTTCCTGAGGAGCACGCTGAACGGCAAGGCCTGGTACGTTCTCGTTTTTTTTGTTTTTTTTTAAAGTAACTCACTTGTTATGCAGATAATGACTTAGGAACAAGTCGCTGGGAGCTTAAACTTTGCTACATCGGTGTGTTTGTGAGTATATGGGTCCATGTTTAGTCTCAGATGTTGTAGAATTCTGTGATCCTGTATTCAGGTCCTGGGAGTTGTAGTTGTAGGTATACTGTAGGTCCGGATTTGAATTTTTTTTTTCTTTTTTTCATTCTTTATTTAAAGTGGTTGATTTCCACATTATTGGGCTCGTCTATAATCGCTCATTGATGTCCGAGGAATGAGCAGAAGATTGATTTTTAGTGTAAGGGTTGTTAACATTTAGGTTGAGGCCGGGCTGCCAAAATATTCAAAATCTATCAGGATCTTAAAATTAATCATGTAAACTGAAAGTAGAAATTGTTTTTAGCTGGTATTTATAATATGAGTGGACCCAGAATCGATCCCTGACACACACCACATGATAATATATGAACATTTTAGACGCGAGTCCCTACTGTATAGCTACATGTTTTTCAGGCGTCTTTGCAGTAATATCTAAATAGCTGATATGTTTCGTTTCTCCAGGGGAAGACCATCAGCTGCTGAGTGTCTCCAGAACCCGTGGTTACAAGGAGACCCAGGAGAACCATCACAGCATGTGACCTCTATGCTCTGCTTCACCACCGACAAGCTGCAGGCCTTCCTGAAAGAGCGCGAGGCGAAACGAGACCGCGCTCGCACCAAACTCACACTGCCACTCAGTTAAAGTTCAACACAAATAAAAACAAATCAGACTTCCGGATCACTGATTCTTCCTGATTCTTCTGTTTCCATTTTTGCCCAAAAGATTGAATTAAGATTGCCAGCTGTTATCCTATTTCTATTGATAAGTGAAATTATAGAGATTACCAAAACAGCAGTTGTCATGCATGAAACATAACAATAATAGCTTATCAATTCATTATTAGTATAAATAACACTACAGTGATATAAGCACATTTTTGAGCATTAAAATGCAGCATTTATTTGACTGAATCAGGTGAAATTTCTTTCTGAAAATCGGTGCCTGTAATAATTTATGAATAAATGTTACTGAACATAAAAATGGCGGGTACATTAACCCACCATACAAAGTGTGTCATATACTGATGTTCTAAAGGAGCTGTATTATACTTTATTATACACCACAGTGAGAAATATAGACCCACAGAGCAGGCACACACACACACACACACACACACACACACACGGCCACAATTCACTCTACAATGTCATGTGGTTCAACTGCTAATTTCAATGATGTCACAACATCATAAAATAGCTCTTAATCATCTGTTTTGCTTTGTTTTCTTTTTTCTTCGTCATCCTTGAATGCGATGTATTTAAACCCAGAGGTATTTAAGACATGTCACCTCCTGTTGAAAATGTACTACTTCTTAAAAATGTAATTATTGACAATGAATTAATGTAATTTCTTTTTAAAACAAATCATTCTTGATTACATCCCTAAACTAGAGAACATTTTATTTGCCTCATTAGTGAGATATTCAGCGTAATACATGTGTGATTATTATAATTGCATGATTGCAGTAAATCTGTCTTAAATTGCATCTGTTATTGTGTGACTTAAACAGCATTATTAATGTCAGATTAAAAAAGAAAGACCTTTGTTTTTTCTGTTTTCATGCATGATAATATTTTGTTTTATTTAAGGCATACTTAATATTAGTGCTGCACAATTGATCACATCAAATCTAAATTACAGAATAGATACAGAATAGTGCAATTGTTTAAACACAAAAGGATACCATTTATTACAGGTAATATACGCATGCATAGACTGGAATTTATGTAGTGTTTGTTATTAATAATAATAACAAACACTACATAATAGTTTAATTTCAGTATTTGTTTTTTTTTTTTAATATAATTTTGAAATGATGAATAAATATTAGCAAACATCCTCTTCATGAGATTACTTGTGCTATTATTTCCTGTTACCCTCAATAAATTATGTTTGAATACAAAACCGTACATTTAACAGTTATATGTCAATGTTTAAATGGCAAAGACCAATGTGATTTCTTGATCAAATCGTGCAGCCCTAGTAGTAATTTACTTTACTGGAATGTTGTGTCATTTTTCAGATTTTAGAAAAAGGCATGTCGGTTTGTTGCTCGTTCATATAATGGCATGCTCTCTGTAGCGAAATAAAAAATAAAGGTGAAAGTCTGTTTGAAATCATTGTCAAGTTGTTTATTTATCGCGACAGTTCAACCCAAACTGTAAAGCGTGACTACAGTCGATGAACAACATTTGCTTGTAGGTAAGATACAGTACTATGCCTAACGCTAAATGTAGCTAACAGGTACACAAGTAGCGTGATGTTTTGTGCAGGTGTTCAGTCGGGGTCTCAGGCAGACTTACTGATGTGGTTTCTTAAAAAACTCAATGCTATTTTATAAACATCTTAATTTGTATTTTTACTTTTACCGTGTGTGTAATGATTTGTAATGAGACCAGATCTTTGCGTAAAACTAAATAACGGTGTCTATATAGACTTTACTAGGTTATTAGCTTTATTTGTAGATATATAAATTATTTGGCAAACATATGACAAACAGGTATGGGTTAAAAATAAAAAGTAATAAAAATAAAATAATAATAATAATAATAATAATAATAAGAATAATAAGAATAATAAGAATAATAAAAAGAAATACTACATTTGGTATAAGATGTCACCTGATTGAGCACATTTCAACTTGTGGTGTTTGAGGATGAGTCAACTCGGACTTTGTGTCAGATTTTTTAAAAGAAATGTCAGGAACAGACTTATAGCACATACAGGCAAAAATAAATAAATAAATAAATAAATAAAAAAGATGGACCCCTGGGGGAGGCATAATACTGTGGCCATGACTGACTAAGGTGTGGGAACAAGATACTATGTTGTAGCTACAAATGACTAAGATGTGGGAATATGGTACTGTTTTGTATCCATGACTTACTAAGGTGTCGGTATGAGATACTATATTGTGGCAAATACTTAACATCTTAATAAGTCGTGGCCACAACATACTATCTCATTCCCATACGCTAGTAAGTCATGGCCACAGGGATCCCTCCACCGGGGCTTCCGTCATCACAAGGGTTTCATAAAAATCTGAAAGTATGAGACAAAAATGAATGCAGTAAAGTTCAATGCAAAAAAAAAACAAACAAACAAAAAACTATCTGGTTATAATAATTACACAGATATTAATTTTGAGCCACGTGCACTCTTGATTAAGTCAGATATGTAGTCTATATTCATAATAAAACTTTCTCCATTACGTCAAAATTGGTCATTTTTAATTGCAAATTTTTGTAACATTGGTGTAGTTTTGATCAAACCACGTGACCACGATTTCCAACCAGGCGAATACCGCAGCTACCCAAAGCGTCCTCGGGATGCAGGATGTGTTTGAGGAAGTGACGTCACAACGTTACACCGGTTTAGCCTGTTAGCATTGTTGTGTTTAATAAAAACGTCCGTAAGAACAAAAAATAAAACAGTGTTGGTTGGTGGGGAGTAACAGAACTCTGGTAGGTGTGTCAGTCTGTCCTTATTTTGGCATTAACAATAAAACATTCTGTTTTAAGAAGACGAAAATGGTTAGCAAGATCCCGCCGATTAGCTTAGCATGTGAGCTAAGTTCGCTATTAGCTGGCTCGAGTTGATTTCTATGGGCCAGCTCAAGTCCATGATAAATGCGTTATAATTAATGTAGCGTTTTAAAGTGTTAAACCGGATGGTGTAAACATATTTTATTGACACATAGAAATCGCAGCTCGTTTAATTTTAAAAGCACGACGGGGTTATTTTGTCTACGGAGAAATCCATACTACTGCAGTGAGTAGTACGTAAGGGCGGTTGCTATGGTTACTGTTAATGGGGGACTGTGTAGTAGGCTAGTGTGGGAGTACGGACAGGATACATATGAGGTTATTTTACTTTTATAGCTTGTGTTTCTGTGATGATATTCTGTAAATGTTCTTAATTTAATAAATAATAATACAATCCACTTAGTTCAGGGCCTGAAAGATGAAGCTGATTCATTCATTTCCTTTTTTATTTATTTTATTTCCATACGTCTCAACTGTATTTTTGTCATTTTCATTAGAATAATAAAAACATCACATCAGCGTTTAATAAATAATTTAATAAGTTTATAAATGTACAGACTCTTTAACAGACACATTTTTTTGTTAGACCAAGCAACAAATTGTAAAAGAACACAAACTGTCAGTGTTGATATTTGGTGTGTGTGTGTGTGTAGGGGATCATGGCGACCGGCGCTGATGTGAGAGACATCCTGGAGCTGGCAGGAGGAGACAATGATACAGGACCGATCAGCAAGAAGGACATCATCAACTCTGACAAGGTTTCTCACACGCATACATACATTTTTTTTTTTTTACATATTCTACTTTTTCCTTCTTTTTTTTTTTTTTTTTTTGCTGTTCTCTACATCGCCTTTCAAAAGTATTCATACCCATTGAACTTTTCCACACTTCTCCACTAACCTACCTCTAACAAACCTCTGAGGGCTTCACAGAACAGCCATATTATTTACACTGAGATTAAATTACACATACTGTAGGTGGACTTTATGCGCTAATTAGGTGACTTCTAAAGGTAATTGGTTCCACTGGATTTTAGCGATAAGGGTGTGAATACAAATGCACGGCACACTACGTATGAAAAATGTTGAAAATCATTTATTATTTTCCTTCCACTTCACAATCATGTCTCACTTTGAATTGGTCTGTCACATAAACTCCCAATAAAACACATTTACGTTTGTGGTTGTAACAAAATGGAAAAGTTCAAGGGGTATGAATACTTTTGCAAGGCACTATGTTTTTCCTCTTCTGATTTTTTTTTCTCAATCTCACTTGTCATTATGTTTTGGCTTCTTTTTTTCTTTTTTGTCCTCTTTTTTCAGTTATTTTTTTGTCCTTTAACCTCCATCCTGTGAGTGTGAGTGTGTGATATTAAGTAAAGGTCATGCTCATGTGTTGTGTGTGTGTTTTGTTTTCTGATTCTCATCTTTAGAAAAAGGCGAAGAAGAGTACAGAGACTCTGACATTCAAGAGGCCAGAGGGAATGCACAGAGAGGTCTACGCCCTGCTCTACTCCGATAAGAAGTACACACACACACACACACACACACTCATTGTTCTCATAATAATAGTAATAATAATAATTGTTATTATTATTATCTTATGTGTATCGGCATATCAACAATAAACAGCAGTAGTTTTTCATTTGTCATCTTGCTCCTCATTGTTTTTTTTTATTTCTTACATTTTCTCATTTTTTAAATTCTATGTTCATTTCCTTTTTTAGCAACTTTATAATTTATGAAGTAGTTTACTGTTATTCTTTTATTATTCTTTTTATTATTATAAATCTTCCCCCTAACAATATTGTTCCCGTTTTCTTTTCTTACCTTTTCTTTTTGTTGAAAACTTTACTAAGTACTTAATTAAATGCTACTGTAGCACTCTGTAGTAATAAAAGGATCAGTATTTTTACTTGGGCTGTTCTGTGCATTGTTCTTGTTTGATTGTTTATTCCTCGGTAAGTTGCAGGGTCAGTGTTTTTTTTTTTTTTCCCCAATATTTTTTTCAGTATATCAAGTATATCAATATAATTACAATATTACAGGCAAAATTTAAAACAGGTCAGAACAATAGATGAATGATGCAGATTGTACCTGATGCGGTTACACCGGCGCCGCCTAGTGGGGGTCTAGTTAACTATTGTTTGTTTTTGTTGTACAAAAATGATCCAAAGATAATTAGAGCTGAAAGGAAAAAAATGGAGCTAAACCTCTGTGCAGAATATAAGGCAGTAAACAAGCTCTGTACATGAGGCTTTGGGTTCATTTATATGTGAATAAAACTTAAAGGATAAAAACAAATAAATACAACTTTTTTTTCCAACCAGCTGATGTTTTCTGCAGTGTATTTTCATTTTCATAAAATTTGTTTCCCTCAAATCAGTTGTTGAATAAATTCTTCATCTTGACATTCTGTGTGTGTGTGTGTGTGTGTGTGTGTGTGTGTGTGTGTGTGTGTGTGTGTGTGTGTGCGTGCACAGAGACGCTCCCCCTCTGTTGCCCAGCGACACCACTCAGGGTTACCGCACGGTTAAGGCCAAGCTGGGCTGTAAGAAGGTTCGGCCGTGGAAGTGGATGCCCTTCACCAACCCGGCTCGTAAAGACGGCGCAATTTTCCACCACTGGAGACGAGCTGTGGAGGAGGGCAAGGACTACCCCTTCGCCCGCTTTAATAAGGTGAGGGATGGGGAAAAAAAGAGAGAGAAGGAGTGGAGTCGTGGTATGGTCTGATAGGTGTGGTGGTATCTCGAGGTCCTGATGTGTAAAATTGCTGTGTGTGTGTTGGTCAGACGGTACAGATACCGGTGTACTCGGACCAGGAGTACCAGATGTACCTGCATGACGACGGCTGGACTAAAGCCGAGACTGATCACCTGTTCGACCTGTGCAAGCGCTTCGACCTGCGCTTCATCGTCATCCACGACCGCTACGACCACCAGCAGTACAGAGTAACCACGCCCACTGCTTCTACATCACACACACACACACACGTATCATATATCACACACTTTACACATAGATCACACTCAGGATTGCTACAATGGACACCAAATATACTGACAGTCCAGGTCATGTGACTTGGGCAGTTCGGGCGTTGTACGTGTATTTTAAATCTTATTTATAAATATTTATAGGATTTTAAGAATGACATTTTGCAGCCTTCATGTATTTAATTATATATAAATTAACTTTTGTTTATTTCTTAAAATTTAAATATAGAATATGTCAGACTTTAGTGTCTTACATGTGTAATATTATAATAGTATAATATATTACTGCAATCTCAATTTAATATATATATATATATATATATATATTTTTTTTTTTTTATATAGTTTTTTTAAGGTTATTTGTAATTTAATTATTTCTTATTCTTTCTCCCTTTTTTTTTTGTTATTTAAAAAAAAATATTTATGGTTAGACTTTTATTGTTTTATTTGTTGTCTCTTTTCTACTTTAAAATGAAAAGGATGCATTGATGTTTCTGTAAAAACTGTAATTTTTCTGAGTTATAATGTTAAATTCTTGTCTTTATTTGCTTTTTTTTTCTTATTTTTATTGCTGCCTATTACTTTTTTTTATTGATTCTTTTTTTTTCTTACTTACTATATTATTTTTGTTATAGTTTACTTTTATTTTGTTTCTTTTCTTTTCTTTTTTTTTACTGAAGCTGCAGCTCTTTGATCTAACCAGTTCATTATGACTTCAGCGCGTTTTGTAAATAACTGCTTCACTCTTTTCCCAGAAACGTTCTGTGGAGGATCTAAAGGAACGTTATTACAACATTTGCGGGAAGCTGACGAAGGTCCGCGCTCCGACCGGCACCGAGCCTAAAGTCTACATCTTCGACGCAGGACACGAGAGACGCAGGAAAGACCAGCTGGAGAGACTGTTTAACCGCACGCCTGAACAGGTGACACTCCTTTAGATTAGAATCTGGCTCTGGATTTTAGGATTTCTTTCCCCATTGTGTTTGTCCTGTAGGGGGCAGCGTGTGCACATAATTGACTTGAATCATGACCAGTGGAAACGCTGTACAGTGTCGCGGGTCAGATTAGTTACAGCAGTATAGAAATAGACGTTATTTCCATTTTAATAAACCTGTTTAAAAATGATCTTGCGTGTTCAGTGTGACACTTTGTTTTTTTTTCGCAAATGCTAGTCGTCTTTCCGCCTGGTTATTTATTATGTAAATATCTACGTTCGAGGAAAATCTTTCTAACACTGGCGCTCTCGGTGCAGGTGGCGGAGGAAGAGTACCTGATCCAGGAGCTGAGGAAGATCGAGACACGCAAGAAGGACAGGGAGAAGAAGGCGCAGGACCTGCAGAAGCTGATCACGGCAGCTGACAGCACGACGGAGATGCGGCGCGGCGACCGCAAGGCCACGAAGAAGAAACCGCCGCAGAAACGAGAGGCGGAGAAACCGGTAATGAGTTCCAGAGATGGGAAACGACCCCAACCTGGTCATGAGTCGTTATAATAATTATATACACACGCAATTAAAATTAACTACATTTTAACACTCGTCATTGACGCAGAGCAGCTTTACAGGATCAGAGTATGAAATGAGTAAAAGTCTTCACCCCCTCACACATTTCCTCACATTCTTCACTTCACTTCGTATCGAGGAATAGTTCTCTCGGGATTCCCGAAGGACTTTTTGTCTCTAATTTTCACTCCGTTTTGTTTGTTGAGCCACACGGTGACCTATGAATCATTCAAACATTTAAGCCAACATCTAACTTCAGGCATGAACCAGTGAGAAACAGGTGCAGATGATGAATGCTGGGTGGTTGGAACAGACGAGAGGGGAAATGAGGATAAAAACAATTTTAAAAAAAATCATCTTTAGACATTTTGCAGACTGTCACAGTAGAACATTTGTTCATATTTCTTTCATTTAATCCACATCATTGAGTTAAATTTATTATGAAGACAAGAAGAGGGTGGGGGTCAAGACTTTTGCACAGGGCTGCATGTTTTAGGAATGTAGCCAGAAATGAATCATTAATTCTATCATTTAAAGTGAAGAGAGAGATGAAATGCGTCTAGATACGGCACGTTTAGGTCGATACTAATTTTCACGTTCCTGATGCGTAACACTATTGTAGACCTCCTGCCTCATCTGAGCAAACTGACCTTCAGACCTTCTCTTAAATCATGTTTTTGTTGTTGTTGTCTTTTTGGTCTGACCGCTTTATTTATTATTAGTGGTAAAAAAATAAAAAAAAAATAATAAGGATCCTTTTCATGATTAGAATTTGACACAGTTGTCCATTTTCTAGGTCACTTGTGTGCTGCTATTATTATACTATTCTTTAATTAAACTTTTTTTATTTAAGTAAAACAGTTGCTAATATGCATCCTGTCTTCTTTCAGACCGTACCTGAAACAGCAGGAATCAAGTTTCCCGACTTCAAATCCGCCGGCGTGTCCCTGCGCAGCCAGAGGGTGAGTGCATTCAGTTTACTTTAATTAGTTATGTTTAAACGTAATTAGACACGTATACAAAGGTTTAATGGGACAAAATAAATAAAATATTTTGGACAGATCATAGTCTCGCACGTCTGACTCCACTTGCATTGTTTCTTTTAAACTTTAGCTGAAAATACAGGGCTTTGCATAAGTATTCACCCCACCCCCCACCCCCCACCCCCCCCACCCCCGTGTCAACATGTGAGCAATTAGTGACTTTTGATTTCAATAAAAAAAAAAAAAAATCTTTCTAGGAAAACTTCCCAAACACAACGCATCAAAGAGTGATCAGAGCGAACCGAGGACAAAGCGCTGAAACGTATCACAGACATTGTCCCAGTAATTTCGGGCGTTTCCCGTCACTTACCCGATATGGTGAAAAATATCACATCACGATACGTGGACACCTCGATGATACAGTTACATTTCCACAGAAAAGTTTCCTGATTTACAATGTTGTCTACGGTTTTATTTATGGAATTTTTATTTTATTTTATTAAACCTTTGTATGAATTGAGTAAATGAAAACAGCTGAAAAGCTGTTCACGTCACAGCTGCTCCAACCAGGTTGTAATTATAAAAGTTTTAAAAACAAATATAACAATACCTTTCGATGTTCATAATTTCTCTCAAAACATTACAACCTCTTAATGTATCAGCATTGATTATTAGATTAGTGTATCAGTTTCTGTCACCCAGTCCCGTCTCGAACCCTTTAAGCCCGATGGATTAGAGAGAGAGAGAGAGAGAGCGAGTGAGAGAGCGAGTCTCGCCTGCACCGCCCTCACCCTGACTGTAATCTGATTAATCTGCGCTGCTCTGCTCCGCGTCTCGCCGTATTCCTCATCCAGACTGATGGAGGCGCCTCACTCTGGGTCTACACTGCTTTAACATCAGCGTGTGCGTGTGTGTGTACGCGCACCCTGTGAAGCGGGCATTAGGGGTGAGGGATGACCTCGTTTTTCCTCCGCCGCTCCCTGCCCTGCCGTGTGACTCCCTAACGACCGCTTTTCTCAACCTCATGGAATTCAGATCTGTGATATGGCCTCGATCTGTCTTTTACAAGCTGTGTGTCTTGTTTCTGTGTCACTGTGTTACTCGTGTTTGTGTGTATCGTGTGCATTAACTCGAGTTGGGAGTTTGGAGGAGATCAGACAGATTAAACAGACGCTGGTGTCGGCGAACCTTCTACAAACCCGCGGTTCAGATTCACACTGACGTGCTGACACGAAAGTAACAAAGAGCCGTCCGGGTGAAAGAGTAATAATCATGCAGTCGACTAAAAAAACGAGGGTCTGTTTCATTTATTATCAGTTTAATCGTTGATTAGTTGCTGACATCATCAGTCTGAAAGCTCTGACGTGTACAGCTGGTGTTAGTGTTGTTCAACGGAGTGAACAAAGTGTGAGAGAGTTTCACCTTTAACTCGGCCAATAACAGCCGCTGACGAGTGTGTGAGGTCAGGGGGCGTGGCCAAGTGCTGCTCTATGAAGGGCCGAGAGTCGGGTATGAGGGTGAGGACACGCACCTGTGGACTGTAATGGTTTCTGAGCGTGCTCTCTTATCTGATCCCACCTACCTGATACTTACACCCTTTAACGAACAAAGCTTGCCCCAAGCCACGCCCCACCACCTGGCCACGCCCACACAAATACACCTCAGCTTTCTTAATATTTTAATTTAACCATAATTGAAGAGTTTAACCTTTTATGAAACTGTTGTAAATTATTGCAGCTACTTTGATTATATATGATTTTGAATTTTGACAAATTTTGAAAAATTTACGTTCTTTAAAAAACATTTTAGAATGAACTCTTCATCTTTATTGTATTTGATGTTCTGCATGTTTGTGCTCATGCATAAAAGATCCTCAAGCTGAGTTTAAATCGCCAAATCGGAGATACCGGGGAAACCGCTCGACGCTCGATTTTAATACCAGGTTTTTACAAACACCTCTAAGGAGCATTCAGATTACCTTCCTGATGTTGTGCACATCGCCATCTAGTGGACATTCGCTGAGGTTTTGTGTATCTAAAGTGTTTATTTAGTGTTTCATTTAGTTGCAGAGCTTCAGTGTTTATCGATGGAGATAAAAGAGAAGCAACGATTGCCAACCTCACTTTAAATCCAAAGTACCAAACATGTGTGTGTGTTTCTTCAGATGAAGTTGCCGAGCTCTGTAGGACAGAAGAAGATCAAAGCCATTGAGCAGATCCTGACAGAGCAAGGAGTGGGTAAGTGTTGAGATGTTCAGTTCCCCTGTGAGAGAAAGTCCTTCATGTTTAACTCTCTACTCGTTTCAGAGATTAGCTTTCACAATAGTGTGTAAACAAAAGATATTTTTGGCTAAGCAGTTATTTTTGGAAAAGAAATATATATATTTTTTTATTGGAATAAATTGTTCTTTTGTAATCATCATCTTTATACTTTGAGCGCTTTGAAATCGGACGCAAAATCTCAATGCGCTTTACATGAAAGAATTAAGATTGAATTAAAAATTAAGCTGAATAAAACAAACATTTACTGACAATATTTACATCAATAATAAAGTACAAATAAAATCATTAAATTACAATGAAGCTGTGTAAAAAAAAAAAAAAAAAAAAGAGAGAAAGAAAAGAAAAGAAAATGACATCAAATAATCAAGTCAAATAAATTTTTAAAGCACATTTTAAAAAATTAGTTGACCAAAGTGCTGTACTATCCTGAAATAGCTGCACAAACAGACAATAAAAATATGCAGTAATAAGAAAATAAAATGAAATGAAATCCAAATATAAACAATGAAAAGTCCACCTTTTACAAAATGAGCAAATAAAACAGTTAAACTATGATTTTTTTTTCTTTTTAATCACAATGAAATTTAGCTAATTAAATTTAAACTTGCAGTTAGAATAAAACATTGTGTGTGTGTGTGTGTGTTTCAGACCTAAACCCCATGCCCACCGAGGAGATTGTGGCGATGTTTAACGAGCTGCGCAGCGACCTGGTCCTGGTGTACGAGCTGAAGCAGGCGCACAGTAACTGCGAGTACGAGCAGCAGATGCTGAGACACCGCTACGACGCTCTGCTGAAAGCAGGGGGCGCCGGGACACCCCACAGCGACAGCACCGCCGGGCCGGACTCTCAGAACTGGGCCGGAGTCGACGAGATCAAGACAGAACCCAAAGAGCAGATCATAGACGTGGTAGGAGCGCCGCTCACGCCCAACTCGGTAACCACACACACACACACACACACACGCCATCATGCCAGTGTCACTGCTGAACTAATAATAATAATAATAATAACTCCGCCCCTGTGAGATCTGCTCACCTGACGTGACGCTGCGCTTCTTCTCCACAGCGTAAACGCAGAGAGTCGGCCTCCAGCTCGTCCTCCGTCAAGAAGATAAAGAAACCCTGAGACGGCGGCTCATTGTCTCCAGTCTGACTCCAAGACCTCGAGAGCGTCCGTGTCGACGAGACGTCGGGAAACAAATAAACATTTAGGCGTAAACTTATCTCTCAGTGAAGCGCCGCCGCCGCTGTTCCTCATCGTCTGTATATTCATCACGTTCCACTCGGGTAACTGTGAACCGCATCGGAAATGGACAGAGACGGGAGGACAAAGCAGGATCGGTTATTATATCGTGTACATTATATTGTGTGTCTGTGTTGATGCAATTTCCTGTCTTTTTTTTTTTTTTTTTTAACCACACAGGACAGACAAAACGCCCTCTACTGTCTGCCTGCTGCATCTGCAATGGAAAAAAAAACGAACTGTCGAGCTCAACAGCTTAATAAAAGTCTGGCGTGTTTTTTTTTCTTTGTACATTAAAGTGTTTGTCTTGGTTTTGTAGTATTATGTGATTTTCACCGATGTCACACACGCGCACATCCTGTTCCTTTACTTCTCCCGGGGTTAGTTTTGCGTTTGCCGTCAGTGAACTGTTTAATAAAGTGTCGACGCTTTTTAAAGACTGGATTCCTCAGATCAGCCTCACATGCATCATTACATGCAAGTGAAATTTATTTTAATACCGATTGTTGAAAATGATGCCAGACGTCTGAGGGTTAAAAAGAGATTTTGTGAAAATTTAGCAGCTACAATTGTTCCACCCAAACTTGTATGATTATCATAAGCCGTGTAACTACAGTGTAACAACTAGTTCATAACACGTAGTTAGACTGTCCGAGTGTGCTAAAGTCATCCCTTGGTGTTTGAAGACATTTCTGTGATACACACGTATTCCGTCTCGCGAAACACAACTGCAGTAGTGATGTAATGGAGCTGCGTGTCGACGGACGCCGCTTTGATGTAACAGCTTGTTACATCTTTGATGTCTCTGAAAAGCACGTTATTATGAGTATTTATGACCATATAAATAATTAATCATAATATTCTGTACCAGCCGTTCCTGTCTTACGATGTGGTTACGTCCTGAAGAACCCTGAAAAGATCATAAGCCATAAATTCATGTAACGCTGTCCGCCTGATTTACTGAGCATCACAGCGTAGCTTCCCTTCAGTAAACCCGCTTAGAAAAATCAAGCAAAATCAAGTCTCTTTTAAAAAATTTTTTTTTTTTTTACAATTTTGTCTAGGGGTCGTGGCTCTCTGGCGCCACCTAGCAGCAAAAGAAAGTTTCACACTAACACTAGGCTGTGGAATTCATCGAGATTCTGAATTTGAAGTATTGAATGTGTTTCAAATGAACATCATCATAAAGTATCATTTAAAAAAAAGTCTCCCCCTCCCCCCCCCCTCCCCCTCCCCCCGGTCGCTCTCTCGTCTCGATTGTTTTTTTTGCGACGACGGAGCCGTAAATCAGTGACGGAGCGGCGTAGAGAGACGACAGCTCGCTCGCTCATGACGACTTCATGAACCGGCGACGGAGCTCAATCCAGCGCGGCCCGACATGACGGAGACTTTTAGAGTTCAGTCTTTTAGTCCTGACGATCGCACGCAGATGAAAATATTAGATAGCAGTGCGTTTACGGGATTGAGGAATCATTTGGAGTTTATACATTTTTAATATAATTCATGCGGTTTATAATGAGGTTAGCGCTGTTAGAGGAAGAGTT
>CM059213.1:36128687-36258223 GCA_030347435.1 Clarias fuscus
ATCTGTGGCGTCCTCAGATGCGCTGGAAGAGCGATCCACAGTCTAGGTGAGCAAAAAGCCCGATCTCCATTCGTTATGAAGCTTGGTCTTAGGAGGTTTCAAAAGATGTTCTGACGCAGAGCGAAGGTTGCGTGTGGATAGACTGTATAGATGATCTCACTTCTTCTTCAGAAGGTTCAGCAGTGAGACCTGGTGTCCCATCCGTCCTCCACAGCCTCTGGTTGCTCTTCTCAGTGGATTCAGAGAGCGCGTTGGTGGATTGATGAAGGGTCTGGACCACATCACCACATCTGGTCTGATCTCAACTGTGAAGAAGAACTTCTGCTCCAGGTGGGGCAACATCTTCTAAAGAGTTCCTTTCCACAAGTGTTTTTTTTTTTTCAGGTTGCTGTTCATCCACTGTGTTTACACCACTGCTGTTAGACATACATTTGTTTTACTCTTGCTAGTGCTAGGGACCTACACTCAGATCCGTCCCCAAGTTCCTAGTGTGAAAGCACTGTAAGGGGCCTAAAAGCATGCGGAAAACACCAGCCTGCACCAGCCCTTCCTTTCAAAGCGTCTGCCGTTGTTCTGCATTACAGTGAGGAAGTTGCAGGATGTGAAGTGATTTCCAGGACAAAAGACTCTTGCAGGAACTCACTCACTCATCGTCGTCTATACACCTTTCTCTTGTATACAGGGTCAGAGGGCCTGGAGCCAATCCCAGGAGCCAATCCATCACAGGGCACACACACTCATTCCCAAATTATGGGCAATTTGGGAATGCCAAAACATGTCTTTAGACTGTGGAAGGAAACCAGCATACCCAGAGGAAACCCACCAAGCACGTGGAGAACATGCAAACTCCATGCACACAGACCCCGAGGCGGGAATCAAACCTGGACCCTGGAGGTGCAAGGCGACAGTGCCAACCACTACGCCACCCGGCCACACCTTGCGGTAGCTCTGTTATAAGATTTTATTGTGGACAAGAGGGGGAAAAATGCACGCAAATGTGTTTGCGCGCCCCCTACCTTTCAAGGATGAAGAAAACATTGAGAAGTTCACCAGCTGATGCAGGACTACAGAAAGGGTGAAGCTGATTGGTTGATTCTTGGAGGATTTTGCCCAGCTGGGAGTTTTTCACCTCGCCGTGGTGTAGATGCACATGAAAAAATAATGATGATGATGATGATGATGATGATGGTGGTGGAAGTAGTGATCTTCTGGACTTCCTAAGTTAGATCTTCATCCATGCCAGTTCAAAGGAAAAAAAAAAAAAAACATAAATGAGAGAACTGATAAAAGAAAAAGAGAGAAACCAAAAGCACTGCTTTATAGCGGTGTAGCAGGAGTGACCCGGCCTTTATACACGGAGCTTCTCTCTGATTATGACACAGCAGCATTGTTTACCAAAGTGTGTGTGTGTGTGTGTGTGTGAAAAATTAAAAATGAATTTCCTCTTAATCCACTCCTCCGTGCTCGGGTTCACGTCTGAGCCTGTGATGATCCACTTAGAGAATTATGGCAAAATGGTAATTTGAGAATATCTTAATTTTTTTTTTTTTTTTTTTTTTTTTTTTACACAATTTGGACAAAGTGAGTAATTCCTTTAACGAGGGTGAGACGAGGAGGGTGACGAGCGGTTGTCCGGGGCGGAGGCTCTTTAAGAAAACCTCATCAAGTTCTTATTAAGGCAGAGATGGGAAATGGCTTAATGAGGTCTAATCGAAGGAGCAATCACACATTTAATGCTGCGAGCCCTTTTGGTACGGCGCGTAGAAATGAGTCAATTAGGAAGAAATTAGGAGCACGAGAGGGCTTCGGGTCTGCACAGTGTGTGTGTGTGTGTGAGTGTGTGTGTTTAAATGGTGCCCATAATAAAAAAAATAATAATAAAATAACAGAGCTAGAGCTGCGTTTAGATGGCACCAGTGTGTAATATTGTAAGCCGAGCGCTTGAAGAAGTGATTAACTGATGTCTCGTTCACACGCCGTCGTTTATCACACTAATGGAGCCGCCGCCGAAACCAGACGTCAACATCGAGGAACAATCGGTCCAGTCGAGCCGAGCCGAGCCGAGCCGAGCGAGTGTGTTTCTCTTTCCGACTTTGCAACGCGCCGCTCCTGAATGTGCAGTGTTTAACGATCCGGTCATTAGATATCACTTTACTGAATGGAAAGGAGAAGAAAGAATAAAAGAAAAAACTCATATGGGAAACACAAAAAAATTATTAAATAGATGAAACAGAAGAATGGATGGAAGAACGAAAATGGGAAATGAGAAAAAAAAAAGACGATCGAAAATAGTAAAGACAGGAAAGATAAAAAAAATTAAAAAAGTGAATTAAAAAATTTGAAAGAAAGTAAGAATGGATGAATAAAAAAAAGAAAAATGCTGGAAACTTATGGAGACAATTTAGGAAAAAGAAATAAGGAAGGAAAGAAAGAAAGCTAAATGTGATAAATGACAGATTTTTTATGTAAAAAAGGAAATGAATGAAAGAAAAAGAAAGAAAGAAAGAAAGAAGAAATCTGAATGAAAATGTAAGCAATTTTTTTTTCAAATAATATTTTTATCCAGGATGTTAGGTGAATTATGCTAGATAAAATGAAAAAAAAAAAAAAATTAATAAAACAAAACACACCTGAAAGAACAAAAGGAAAATATGAATGGGTAAAAAAAGAAGAAAAAAAAAAGCAAAATGTTGGCGAAAATATTGGACAAATAAAGAAAAAAAGAAAGCAAAACATTGAATGATAATTAATGATGGGTATTTTTTTTAAAAAACATTTTTAAAATAGATAAATGAAAGAAAGAACAAAAACCTGAAATGAAAAAGAAAAAGAAAGCAAATTGTTCTAAAAAGATATTTTTATCCAGAATGTTGGTTGAATGATCATGGATAAATTGAAAAAAAAAAAAAAAAAAAAACACTCCTAGAACAAAAGGAAAGTAAGAATGTCTGGAAAAAAGAAAGAAAGAAAGTTAAAAAGCAAAATATTGCATGATGAATAATGATGATGGACAACCTGAGAGTAAACTGGATAAAAGAAAAAAGAATGGGAAAAAAAAAGAAATGTGAATAAAAAAGATATAATATATAAGATCAAATATATTTTTATCCAAAATGTTGGTTGAATGATGATGGATGAATAAAAAAAAAGAGAAAGAAAAGAGAGAGGATGTAAAACAAAGGTGCGATAAAAGTCATGAAGAAAAAAATGAAGAAAATATTAAATAAAAAGAGAGAAAAATGTGAGCAATGCATAGAAATTGCTAAGAAAAATAACTGATTAAGAACTAGGAGTTTCTCTCTCTTTTGATCTTTTCTCTTTTTTTCTGTACATTTGTTGGTTCTCGTGTCACTTGTTCGGTCTTTATCTCTCTCTCTCTCTCTCGGTGTGTGTTTTTCCTCCATCTGTACATTTGCTCGTTCTCCTTTCACTAGTTCTGTATTTTTGTCATCTCTCTCTCTCACACACACACACACACACACACACACACACACGGTTAGAGGACTGGGATCGGGACGCTCACACGTCAGGGTGTAAACAGGATCTCCTGCGTGGGCGGGACGGCGGAGGCCGGCGCGCGCGGTAATGAAAACCTATACATCACAATCAGGAGACGATGCTCTTCATCCTCGCGCGGCCTCCTCTCTCTCACACTCACTCACACACACACACACACACACACACACACACACACACACACACACACACACACACAGTCACTCGTCATCATCATCACGGCCCGCTGACACCATCCGCTCCGAGGTGGGGACGAGACAGGCGACATGCGTGTCTGCTCCTGACAGCACACACACACACACACACACACACACACACGGATATCCAGGATCTCTATTAACAACCCCCGGGTGTGTGTTTCCGTGTTAGCGGTACACAGCAGGCAGCGTGTCCTGACGTCCAGGCCTGGCTTCATCGTGCAGCCCGAGCGCACTTGATTTATTCCCACATCAGCACACACACACACGCACGCACACACACACACACGCACACACTCATGCGCGTGCATGGATCCGGGAATCACATACACTCGACATCGGAGCAACATTTCAGGAAGCAAACCTCTCTCTCTCTCTCTCTCTCTCTCTCTCTCTCGCTCCATAACAAGAGGCCTCTCACACATAAGAGCTCAAGAGCCTCGTTAGCAAAGCAACAAACTGTTAGCACAAATCACTGGCGGGAATCTGACAAATCTCACAAAAGTTTGTACACCCTTAAAGGGGGAAAATGAGGTAGCTGACAAAATAAAAGTTCATAGCAACAAGATGTCGAGTGTGTGAATGTTCGTAACAGGAGCGAGTGAGCGCGGAGTTATACATATACGTGAAAGAAAGAAAGTGAAACAGAGTAAATGGGAACGAATCATAAATACACATGTACAGTAAGAAAGAAAAAAAAAAACCTGGAATGAAAGAAAAGACTGGAAAGGAAATAAGGAGGGGAAAATATCACGATGACTAAAACATGATACACATTCACACGTGTGGATGAAAGAGAAAGAAAAAAGGATGAAAGAATATGACTGAAAATGAATCGATACAGAATGAACAACTAGAAATGAAAGGAAGAAAAAAGGAAGAAAAATATATAAATAAATATCACATATGGAAAGAGAATGGGTGCACTAAGACAGACAGACACAAAGACCAAAGAACAAAGAAAGAAAGAAAGAAAGAATATATATAAATATAAACATAGAAGAAATAATGGACCTTTGGATATACTGTACATTTATATATATTTGCATATGAACAGAATTCACAGTTGAAGATGTTTACCAGATGTGCACACGGTTTATTTATATCTATATTATAAGTTTACTATCATACAATACTGTTTTTTATTGCACACACTGACATTTTTTTTTTTTTTTTTTGCACTGACAATGTAAACACATAGCTCGATTGTTCTGTATGTCTGCACACATGGTCGCGTTGACAAATAAAAACCTTGAATAGAAGATATACTGTAGGAATGAAAGAAAGATTAGAAGAAAAAACAAAACATGGCAAAAAATAAGTTATATGTTTAGCAAGATACCAACTCAAAGTCCTACACTGACTCGTTTTGGAAATCTTCAGCAAAAATGGCCACGTGACTGATGGTCATGTGACCTCAGTCGGAGAGGAACATGGGGAGAACATGGTTGTTCAACACCCTCTCTGGAGAACTGGCTGAAGAATCCGCCCATTTCTTTCTTCGCAGGCGACTCAGGCGTTCGTTCAGCCCCTTGTTATTTCAAGACTGGACCACTGCAACTCGGTCCTGGCGGCTCCGCCTCTGTCCACCATTCGTCCTCTGCAGAACGTCTCGTTTTCAACCTTCCCAAAGTTCTCAGAGATAGAAACGTCGCAGCACTCTTAGTGACCTCTCTCCGCGGTAATCACACCACGCACCGCACTACACTCCCTCCCACCCTCCAGCACTGCAGGTGCTCAGGACCTACACGGGTTCTTCTTCACCTGTAGTCACATAACCAACATCAGTCATGTGACCATTTCTGATGAAGATGACGGTGCGACAACATCCGACCTAGTTACGCTTCATGTTATGATTTTGAGCAGCAACCTTCTTGTTTGGATAAATCCAAAATCTTATTTTTTAAGTAAATGATATTTGGAAATGCCTAAAGGAATGGATTAACAAAAAAAGCAGAAGGATGGATAAATGACTTTTTTCTCTACATTTTTACTCAAATTTGAATTTTCTGGTGGCGCAAGCCGGATGAGACTCAAACTATTTCTGTCTTTACTGGACTGAACCTCTAACATTGCCTCAGTGGGGACCTTGTATTTACTCAGTACATTGTGTGTGTGTGTGTGTGTGTGTGTGTGTGTGTGTGTGTGTTCAGTTTATTATACTGTCCCAGATGGGAACACACCAATCTGTCAGGCTCATCCACACACACACACCTGATCCACTTCTGAACTGTAGTATCTCCACCACACACACACACACACACACACACACACACACACACACACACACTGAAGTGCTGGAGTGTGTAGTGTAGTGACAGAGACGGAGTGATCGTTTTCGGCCCTGCTCTGTGAGCGGAGCAGGACGTGAGCACAGCGCGGGTTCGAGGGGTCGCCGTGTATCCAGTCGTCCGGGTAACAAAGTTTTTACCCCTGAGACGATGTCACACGTCCACCATCGGCATCCGGCCATCGATCTCCAGCGCAGACGCCGCTGCTCCGGATAATTCTCTATCGATCCTGTCGGGGTGTGTAATCTTCTGCACTGTCTCCGCCACGCTCCAGCTCTCGGTGAGAAAACACACTGACCGCACAGGAGCGCGCGTGTGTGTGTGTGTGTGTGTTTCTTCAACCTTGGATAACTTCCTGTGATCTGTTTATTCATTAATCATAACTGCTCTTTTCATTGAACTTTCACACAACATTTAAGTTTCCTGAATCCTGCGCTCTGATTGGTCAGAAGGTCCTGATTGTGTTTCTCCACCAGCAGCTCGTGTAGAGCAGCTTAGTGTACGTTTACGTTAAGGCATTCATTCTGGCATCTTATCGTTCAGGAAGAATAAAGAAAGAAGGTCAAATTTGGCTGAGAGAACGAAAGGAGACATAAATGCCGTTAGAAAAGAAAGAGACGACCTCGGAAATGAACGGAACGATTTGAAACAAAATTGGCTGAAAGAATGAAAGAAGAAAGAAGAGAAGAGAAGAGAATGACATCGAAAAACACAAACGGAGAAAGAAAGGAAAAGTTTAAATTCAAACATAGTAAGGAAATAAAGATATAAATATAAATATTAATATCATTTAAAAAATGAAAACTGAAAAGCTGCAAACATGTAGGAAGAATGAAAAGACGATGAAGGAAAGGAAGGAAGGAAGGAAACCTGTGCATGCAAACATAGGAGGAAGAATATGAAGAGATTGGAACGACAACATGGAGAAAGAAAGAAGAAAGAAAAGAAAGAAAAATGGCTGAAAGCGTCAACAGATACACAAACAGAAAGAAATAAGAGAAGAGAATGAAATAAAAAAAAGTCTGAAAAACACATGAAGAGCGAGAGAGAGACAGAGAGAGAGAGAGACAGCGAGAGAGACAGAGAGAGAGAGAGACAGCGAGAGAGACAGAGAGACAGAGAGAGACAGAGAGACAGAGAGAGAGACAGCGAGAGAGAGAGAGACAGAGAGAGACAGCGAGAGACAGAGAGAGACAGAGAGAGACAGCGAGAGAGACAGAGAGACAGAGAGAGAGAGAGAGACAGCGAGAGAGAGAGACAGCGAGAGAGACAGAGAGACAGAGACAGAGAGAGAGACAGCGAGAGAGAGAGAGACAGAGAGAGACAGAGAGACAGCGAGAGACAGAGAGACAGAGAGACAGAGAGAGACAGCGAGAGACAGAGAGACAGAGAGAGAGACAGAGAGAGAGACAGCGAGAGAGACAGCGAGAGACAGAGAGAGAGAGAGAGACAGCGAGAGAGAGAGACAGCGAGAGAGACAGAGAGACAGAGACAGAGAGAGAGACAGCGAGAGAGAGAGAGACAGAGAGAGACAGAGAGACAGCGAGAGACAGAGAGACAGAGAGACAGAGAGAGACAGAGAGACAGCGAGAGACAGAGAGACAGAGAGACAGAGAGAGACAGCGAGAGACAGAGAGACAGAGAGAGAGACAGAGAGAGAGAGAGAGACAGAGAGAGAGAGAGAGAGAGAGAGAGAGAGAGACAGAGAGACAGAGACAGAGAGAGAGAGAGAGAGAGAGACAGAGAGAGAGAGAGAGACAGAGAGAGAGAGAGAGACAGAGAGAGACAGCGAGAGACAGAGAGACAGAGAGACTTTTGACTTTTGGGTGTCTTTAATTTTGAACCATTCATAACATTTCTATCTTATTTGGAAACGTGCAAGAATTAAGTGAGATTGCCGTAGTTATTTAGATATTTAGATAGATAAGCAGCATATATATACTCACACACACACACACATGCACATACCTAAATACATATATGCACATACACACATATACATGTACATCTATATGTATACATACACACATATGTATACATACATATGCACAAACACAAATACATGCATACATACACACACACACATACACATCCATATAATAAAAGTTTCACATTTTCACATGAGTATGCTGAGTTAGATAAGATGAAAGAAGTTATAGTGGATAAAAACGTCAATAAATAAATAAATAGTCACAAGATAGAATCTATGATGGTTTGATTTCGTTATGGTACATAACATAAAAACACCTATAAGACAGGAAATGATTAATAAATAAATAAAATAGGTCAATAAATAGGTAGCTAAAAGGGGTAAAATAAGATGCCTTTGTAGCTCTGTATACTGTGTATGTTGTGACAGACGAGAGAGAGACAGCGAGACAGAGAGACAGAGAGAGACAGCGAGAGACAGAGAGACAGAGAGAGAGAGCGAGAGACAGAGAGACAGAGAGAGAGAGAGAGACAGAGGGTTCTAGCTGTATATACTGTGGCTGCTGTGATGTCATATGAGAACAGGGCGGAGTCTCTTTGATGTTGATGTGACTGGAACCATAAAGTTTCCGTGTTTAAGCAAAAATAAATCTCGTGATGTTTGTCAGGATTGTTCTCGAGGCGGAGATTAGAGACGCGTTATGTTCGCGGCAGTGTTTCTGTCTCTCAGGTGTTTCAGGTTGGATTTGATTCGTCTCTTTATTTCAGCTTCTGTGTCGTGCTGGTATCAGTTTCTTTCAATGTTCTTGCTTTTGTTTAACGTTTAATCGAGTCTGTGTTTTATGCCAGGTCACGCCCTCAGACAGTGTTGGAGTTATAAATCCCCCAGAGTGTGTGTGTGTGTGTGTGTGTGTGTGTGTGTGTGTGTGTGTGTGTGTGAGAGACCTGACGTCGCTCTGCCTCGCTGATTACTTTCACATAAGAGCACGAGCCTGAAGGTGTTTATTCAAACTTATATTCAATCATTATGAGGAATCGTTATCCCGTCTGAGTGTGTAGACAGACTTTATTCTCCGCACACACACACGCACGCACACACACCTGCCTCCTCTGCCTCTCATTCTGCCGCCCTTCCTTCAGTCCTAATTGGGATTCCATCAGCAGGTAAATGCTTTGTGACCCCTCTGTGACAGGTGAGTGCTCAGGCTTTGTGTGTGAGTGTGTGAGTGTGTGAGTGCGTGTATGTGTGTGAGACAGATGACTGTTTGTTGGTGCACAGGTGCAGAAGCTGATCTGACAGGACCGAGACGCATTATTCAGTGTGTGAGTGAGTGACTCAGAGACTTTATATAAAACCACACACACACACTGAGAGAACGTCTGTCTGTCTCTTTGTCTGTCTGTCTGTCTGTCTGTCTGTCTGTCTGTATACCCCTAACTATATTTACATCCAAATTTTCCCCTAAAAAAGTGAATCATTCTTCTCCACTCGACATTAAGGCGCTCCTCTGAACAGACCCGCATGAGTTTTTTTTTTTTGAAAAGAAAGACATAAATAAGTTTCAGTCCTATGCAAGATGGACGGAATATTAGAAATGCACGGTTGGAATGCCACACTTTTCAAATTCAAAAGTTTTCTTAAGGTTTGGTCAGACTGCTCCTGTCACACACTGAAGAGTCGGAGAAGATGCAATCGCGAGAAAAAACTTTAATGATAAATCCACATCGCAAAGCAGTCGTCAGAAAATCAGGCCGAGGTCGACGGTGGGGCGAATTAAAAATATATACGAGAATATAGGAAGATGGAACTGTAGCGATAAGAAAGTAAATATGGAGAAAGAAAGGATCATCAAAAATCAGGCCGATCATGATTGTAATAATAATAATAATAAAAAAAAATAATAATATTCATTCAAATATAGGAGGAATTATATGATTTGAAAGAAAGAAAGAAAGAAAGAAAGAAAGAAATTGCTGAATGAATGAATAGATGCAACAATATAGAAAGAAGAAAAGACAAGATTGGAAAGAAAGTATGTAGAAGGAAGGAAAAAAGAATGAAAGAAAGAAACAAGTCATAAACAGTCAGGCCGAGGCTGGACGTGACGAGAACAAAAAGGAATATGTTCAAAAATATAAAAATAAAAAAGAAAGAAAAGAAAGATGTTTGAAAGAAAAACTAAACGCAGAAATATAGTAAGAATGAAATAAAGAGATTTGGGAGAACGAGTGAATGAAAGAGAAAGAAAGAAAGAAAGAAAGAAACATATAGTCAGTAGTCGTGAATCAGCCGAGTGTCAGTTGATCGTGGTCACAGTGAAAACATCTGGACAGAAAAAAGGTCAAAGGTTATGAGATGACTGGAAGGAAAAGCACGAGGAACACGAGGATGGTGTGGATTTCTTCGTCTCATTTATTTTTTGCATCGCATACTGTATACTGTGTCGTGTCTCTGGGGGACTGGAGCCTGTCTCAGGGGACACAGGTCACAACGCGGGGGTACGCCCTGTAGGGGGCGCCAGTCCAACACACACACACTCAAACACCAATCAGCCTACAGCACACGTCTTGGACTGTGGAAGGAAACTGGAATCTGCAGAGGAAACCCAACAAGCACGGGGAGAACATGCAACCACCACACACACACACACACACACACACACACACACTTACAGACCAGATTGAATTCCATCCCCAGAGAGAGAGAGAGAGAGAGAGAGAGAGAGAGAGGGGCCCTGGAGGTGCGAGGCGGCCACGTTAATCACCGAGCATGAAAAATGAGTTGGTTAATTACACAGAGTGATGATTAGCAAACAGGAAGTGTGTCTTAGGGCACTTTAAAAATTTTTTTTTTTTTTTTATATACACGGTCGCTGTGAATCCAGAACCTGAAACCGAAGGCCCGGTCCTGAACCGAACAGACAGACAGACGACCTTGAAACATCTCGAGTTTCATCCTGAATGATAAAGTGTGAGGGAGTAAAACTCGGCCAGATCCTTTACTGCTGAAACTATTACACGAGCACAGAGTCTCTTTCTCTTTGCCTGATTCAATCAGTTGCACCAGGCCTGAAGATGACCTGAGAGAGAGAGAGAGAGAGAGAGAGAGAGAGAGAGCATGTAATCAGCGGGAAGCCGAGCACGACAGCTAAACATTTAAGTGAAGTAATGAAAGGAGATTGCCGAGGTGTCGAAGAAGAACAGCCGGGCCGCTTTAGCGCTGTCACGCCGCATCACGCTCGGGGTAATAGATTTCCCCGCCAGACACTCCGCTCTTTTTCCGGTTTCAAAAAGCCCTGCTTATCCTGCCGCATCAGATATTTAAAAAGTGTGGATTAGAGAAGGTGTCCATCACGTGCTGGCTCAGTGCAATCGTCGCTGTTCATAGGGATGTTCGGAATGGCATTAGCGCCTTTCTCACTCGTCTTTTGTCGTCGGATTTTCTAGCACGAAAACAGGTGACAGACAGAGTCAGGAGGGAAAGAAGGCGAAGGGCCGACCGGCGGCAGCCGAGCGTTTGAGCGATATTGTTCGGGCGCAGCCTTGCTCGTCAAATCTGCGGACGCGAAATGAACATCTGTCAAGCCGGAGAGATATCTCGAGCTGTGCTTCAGTGGACGTTCAGAGCCTGAGCTGTTTTTCTCGTGCAGCTCTGGTGCTTTTAGAGGTCTTTGGACGTGAAGGGGAAAAGCAGCGGCGGCGGCGGTCGCGCCGGCGGTAGTGGTGGTGGTGGTGGGGGGTGGTGGTCGTGGCGGTGGCGCCGTCTCCTCATTCACCCTGTTAAATGACACGGAATTGAATCTCTCTGCCTTCAGCTGTAAGCTTTAGCCTCGGCAAATTAGGAAAAGGTGCTAGACACGACTCCTCTCCCTCCTTTATCCTCTCCATCTCCCTCGCTGTCACCTCTCCACCACCACCGCCCCCTCCAGCGCTCTCATTTCCCACTCGTCCTCCCCCATCTCATCTCCATCTCTCCCATTAGTTTAGTGACCAGCGGTGGATGAAAGCCGGCGGTAATGCCGTGACAGCCGCCGAGCCGATGGAGCTCTTCCATTAACGGCTGTAACGCGGTGACACCGGACCCCGGCCGCTATTACCCCGGCGCTGATTGGGAGACGGGAAACACAGCAGGGGATTGGGGGGCTTTCACGCACTCGGGTCTGCCTCCACGAGTCCGCGGACACGGACTGGGACGGTTAATTGGGGAAGTGGAGTATGGGAAGGTTAGGGTTGCTTAAGGAGGAGAGAGAGAGAGAGAGAGAGAGAGAGAGAGTGGAGAGGAAAGCAGCCGTCCAGCCGTGTGCAGAGAGAACGGCGCCGATTTTATTTTCACCGCCACTGAATTGTAGAATATGTTTGTTTGTTTTTTTCCCCTTTCTTTTAGGATACTGTAACTTTTCCCAGAGTTGCTTGAGAACTTCAGGACTGTCATCTTTTTGCACTTTTCTTCCCCACAGATGTTATATTTTCTTCACACGCCGCTACACACACACACACACACACACACACACAGAGCAAATGACTCACGAGCCACGCTTAGGGCTTCACCTAGCGTAGCGTAGACAGCGTAGCTCGAGAGAACAACGGGTTTGAACTCGTCTGACCTCAATCACTCCGACCAGAAGGGTTAAGTTCGGGCCTGATCTCGAAATAACAAACAAAATGCACGACTCAGGTCTCAACGAGAGGAAGCCAGTTTTCTTTGTTTTGTACCCAGGAACCTGAGCAGTTTAGGAAGGAATTTTAGGTTTTTAAAAAAATCTTGTGCTTTTGTTTCCTTAAAATGAATTTTCATGATTGGTGGTATTATCATCATGCAGGGAAGTGGTGGTTCAAACAGTTAATGTTATTGGGCTTCTGGTTGAAAGGTCGGGGGGTCGAGACCCAGCGCTGCCAAGTTGCCACGAATGAGCCTTTGAGCAAAAGCCTTAATCCTATCTGCACCAGGGGGCGCTGTAACCCGGCTGACCCCGCGCTCTGACCCCGACTTCCTACCTGGGACATGCTAAAATAAAGTCAATTCACTGTCCTGTAAGGTCCATGTGACAAATAACTTAATCTTAATTCTTTTTTTTTTTTTATTTTTTTTTTTTATAAAAGCGATGAGGTGTAATCTGTAAATTCGATCCCATCTGTTTAACATGATAAATATAAACTTTTTGAAATAAAAATGGCCAAAATAAAGCAAATCATTCCAGTGTTCATATGTGGGACGTGACCTCACCCTGTCCTGTGTGTCATGTGGAAATGCGTGTGACCCTTAAAGCTTGGAGTATTTCAGCTGTTATTTGTTTTGCAGTTTTTTTAAATAAACACAAACATATACAGGGCTCAGGATCGTACAGTACAGACTGACGTGTACTTATTTTCACCCAGCAGGCGACATGATGAACTGAATTTCAGTTCATTTTAACCGATTATACAAACATGACTCAGCAAAAAAAAAAAAAAAAAAAAAAAAGGGTCACCAGGCAAAGAAATAACGCAGATACACACGACCACATGCTTTTTTGGTTGTTTTCGGTTGTTTCTATAACAATCATAATAATAATAATAATAATAATAATATGATCATGAGTTCTACATTTTTGCGACATCAGTTCCATATTCCAGTAGTGATACAAAGTCTGTTCTACCTGACAGATCCAAAGCCCAAATACACAGTTTGTCCTCTACGTTAACACACACCGGTGAGGGTTCCATATAAGCACACACACTCACTCACACACACACACACACACATATATATATAGTCATATATTCAGTCATCATCGACTTATGCCGTGTTGCCGGCCGCTTGATTTTGAAGGGTTTTAAAATGCGGTGCATCAGGTGGCGTCGAGCTCTCGATCTCTGAGTTCACAAGTTGCTTCCTGAGTTCGGCTCCGTGTCTGCGTGGAGTTTCACAGATTCTTTGGTCTCTTTCACCTCCCAGAAACTGTATCTCTCCCAGTAGTGGATTTTCTAAGATTTTCTCAGTGTGTGTGTGTGTGTGTGTGTGTGTGTGTGTGTGTGTGGGACGGTGTGCCTCGTGATGAACCGGCTTCTCATCCATTCTCATCCTCACCATCCTTCTTTCTGTCTCCGCTTCAGTCCTGTGGAGGAGCTCAAGTGCCTTTATTGTATAAAGTTGTTCATTTTAAAATCCATTTCACGATAGCAGTCAAGGCTTATTTCATCTTTTCATCTTTTCATCTTTTGGTCTAATTTGGTCTTTGAATGCGTTCATCGTATTTATTTCTACCTTCGTTCACGACTGATTGGAGATATACTGTATGTATAAATATATAAATAAAGGTGTCTCGATATCTTACATTTTTTTTTCCTAAACACACTCTGTTTTTTCACTCAGTGGATCTCCGGAGTGCCAGTCCTTTCTGTCCCGCGAGGTGAAAGCAGTGTCTGAAGCAGTGTGAGGAAAATCTACACGTACATTACCAGCGCCGTGGCGGCGTTTGTCCTCCTCGCTCTGAACCGGAGCCCCCGAGGGCGATTTTAATGTGATAAAAACTCACGGCGTTTGATTTAAGCTCCGTGTCCTCAGGCCCGGCGCTAAACGGTGCTCGCCCTGTGATTATTTTCTGCCCGGGAAGAGCCTTGGGCCTGAACTCTTTCAACCACGACGCAATAAAACTCCTGCATACATTACACACACACACACACACACACACACACACACACCTACCTCATTACAGAAGATCCTGCCAGAATTAGATTCCCCTCCTTTCTTTTTTTTTTTCCCATTTTGTTCATGCAGTCAAAGGTTAAAATAGCAATCAGGCCAATGCAGCCAGACGTTTTAATATTCGCATAACTCTGTAATTGTAGAGGGACGTCACACGCCTCCCTTCTCTCATCTCTTTATCCTAAAGGCGAAATGTGTGAAGATGAAAAAGGAGAAGGGAAACGATGTACGGGAAGTATAGACTGATTTCACTCGCTTTGCACAAAAGATAGACGGTTAGATGGGAAGATTTTTAACAGACAAGATTTTTTTTTCCCCGCCTTTTTGAGCTCCAGACGATAAAGCGCTAAAGTTACGCTGGTGCAGTAGTAGAGCCATGAAGGGGCACAAACTTTCTATCAGTCTTGATAAGGATCTCTAGAAAAACATTTTTTTCATGTTCATGGCTGGTAAAAAAAAAAAAAAAACCAGAATGGGGGACGTTCTCAGGGATTGGTGGGAGGGGCTTTAGAGGCAACCGTTCCAAAGGCTAGCGAGCTAGCATGGAGTTTCTCATACTAGCCTTCGCATTTAAAAACGTTAATCATGGAAACAGAGTGAAACAAATCGTTTATCGCTGTCCTGATACACTGCGCTAGTCTGGTGTAGCCAGATGAACAGACCGCATCACTAGTTCCTTGATAAATGACGGCAGATGGAAAAGTCGCGTAAGTGTCTACGTCCTAAACGTATAAAGTGGACCTGAGTGGATCTAATATGGCGCGCGCGAGGCTTGGGATGTTTCCTAACTAAAATAACTTTCATTAATAAAACATTATTAGATCAGGTTTAAGCAGAAACATCCACGTAATAAACTGAAACACTGAGACATTCGACTCTCAAACGTCGGCCATCTTACAGCTTCCCTGAACGCACTCCGAACCTCTCGCTCTCTTCTCATGTCTAATGTACAGCATAATGTGACGCTTCCCAGCCAAAGCCACAACTTTCCTTTTGTCTCACTTTCCGCCATCCGATTTGCTTGTTTTGTTTGTTTTTAGCACTTTTCTCTTTTTCTGCTTTTCTCTTTTTCTTTCTTTCTTTCTTTCTTTTTTATTTTCCCCCAAATCATCTTTATTTGTATTTTTCATTCTTTCTCCCATTCACTATTCTCACTTTCTTTTCGTTAATCTTCTTCATATATTTAGACATTTGGGTAAATGTAAAATCAATCTTTCTTTCTTTATTTCTCTTTCATTTTTTGCTTTCTGTTTTTTGTTTGCTCACTTGTCTATAAAAGTGAGTGTAGTGTTTCCATCTTTTTCTTTCTTTCTTTCTTTCTTGCAAAAGTTTTATTATTTCTTTCTTTTGTCCATTTTTTCTTTCATCTTTTTCCCTTTCTTTTTTGATTGTTTTTTTCTTTCTTGCTTGTGTGCCTTAATTCTACATGTTATTTCTTTAAAAATTTCATGCTTTCTGTTTTTGTCTATTTTTTTTCTTTTTTCTATCTTTCTTGCTTTTCTGTCTTTCTTCCTTTCTTACATACACTTTTCTTTTTCTGCGTTTTGGGATTTTTGAGTTTCAGCGTTTCGCAGTAATAATGTCTGGTAGAAGTTATTAAAATTATTTTGTTTAAAATTGTTTTTAAAATAATTAACTTCACTGCAAAGTTCTCCTTATTTTCCTTTATCAGCAATCAAACTCTAATTATCACTAATCGCTGAGCAACTCAACTGATTTGATTCCTTTTTTTTTTTTTTTTTTTTTTTGGAAATGAATTTCTAAAGCACAGGATCCGACTCAATATTCCTCACTCTACCTTCCAGCATTTGGAAAACTGTGTGTGTGTGTGTGTGTGTGTGTGTGTGTGTGTGTGTGTGTGTGTGTGTGTGTGTGTGTGTGTGTGTGTGTGTGTGTGTGTGTGTGCACTCGGTTACTAATCTCTGGGATCATAATGCGAGACCTCTATTAAACAATGATTTAATTTACTCGAGTTAAACTTCTGCTTCCTGATGAGAGCGAAGCTTTAATTTTTATCACTCAAGATTGTGTGTGTGTGTGTGTGTGTGTGTGTGTGTGTGTGTGTGTGTGTGTGTGTGTGTGTGTGTGTGTGTGTGTGTGTGTGTAAAGTAAATTCATTTAAAATGAAATATTATCAAGCAGATGTGTTATAATTAGATCGTCCAATAAAAACATGCGAGTCCAGAGACGACTCGAGTCTAAAAGTTTACTCAGTATTTCCGTGAGGAAAGTTCCAGGTGTTCAGGATCGACACACTGCAGTGTGAGGGGCGTTTAAATCAGATTATTAAACTCACCAGTGTGTAGGTCACACCTCCAAGGTCACCAGATTGTTCTTGAATTTTTTAGAAATTATGCAGAAAAAATTAGGGAGATTAAGGAACTAAAGAAGAGACTAAAGAAGGAGATTTTTTACTTTTCTGTCAAATCAAATATGACATCACAAAAGTAAAAGACAGTTTAAATATGAAAGATAAAAAGACTTACATGATGAGATTTAAAGGAGAAGATGGAGAGTGTCTAAACAGTAATCAATTAATCAAACAATCAATCAATTAATTAGTGGTGTTATATTTAACTTTAAATATGAATCACACACACATATTATTATTATTATTATTATTATTATTATTATTATTATTATTATTATATCGCTAATTGGTGATTCAAAATTGCCCATAGTCTGTGTGTGTGTGTGTGTGTGTGTGTGTGTGTGTGTGTGTGTGTGTGTGTGTGTGTGTAATGTTATTATTATTATTATTGATATTATTAAAGTTTTTGATTTGGTTGTTTTCATTATTGCCTTATGGTTGTTGTTCATATTTTATTATTATTATTATTATTATTATTATTATTAGTGTTTGAAGTATGAATATTATTGCTGATATTTATAGTATTTATGTCTTTGATGCTATTTCTGTTGATATTACTTATCCTGTTATTATTATTATTATTATTTGTATTATTATTATTACTTATTGTCCTTATCATTTATATATTATATGTTATTTTTATTGCTATTGTTGTTTATTATTAATAGGTTTTGTTTTCAGTGTTGTTATTATTAATGTTTTTGATGATGTCGTTGTAATTATTTGTATTAAAGATGTCATTGTTGTTATTTATGCTTTTTAGTATCAAACAGTATTTAGAATTAAAGTTGTTTTTATCTTTATCTTGTTATTCTTTGGCCATCTTTTGTGGACGGCATAGTAGCTTAATGGTTAGCACTGTGGCCGCTCACCTCAAGGGGCTGGGTTCGATTCCCACCTTGGGTGTGCGTGAAATTGGCATGTTCTTCCGGTGCGGGTTGGCGGGTTTCCTCTCACAGTCCAAAGACATGCAAATTAAGGTAACTGGTGTCCCCAAAGTGCCTGTAGTGTGTGTATGTCATATGATGGATTGGCACACTGTCCACGCTAAGTCTCCTGATGTTGTTAAGGTTGTATTATTTTTGCTGTTTAAGGTGCTAATATTTTTGCTATTATTATTATTATTATTATTGATATTATTCTTATTAGTCATTGTTCTTATAATTTTAATATTTGTTGCTATATTTGTTGCTATTGTCAATAATATTAAATATTTTATTTATGTTTTTGTTTCTATTTATGGTCCTATTTATATATTGCCCAGTCCATTGGAGTCCAGTTCTTTGGATAAAATGTTATAATAGTAATAATAATAATAATAATAATAATAATAATAATAATAATAATAATAATTATTATTATTATTATTATTATTATTATTAGATAGATAGATACTTTATTGAAGGAAATTCCAGCTGTCCAGCAGCAGGTGATACAGTAACACATTGTCAGGTTGTGGATGTGATCACATGCTGTATATCTTACACAGGGTGATTAAGAATAAACTATACTTTTTATATATCTTCTATATACAAGATATATAAAAAGCACATAAATAGAGTGTATAAATCTCAAGTTTAAAAAGGAAATAATGAGAGAATTTAAGTTATTATTATTATTATTATTAATGTTTTGGTTGTTCTTCTTCTTCCAAACTTTCCCCCATGAGTTCAGTCTGTACACAAGAAGTAAACACCAATGAAGCTGTCTGAGGAGTGTGTGTGTGTGTGTGTGTGTGAGAGAGAGAGAGAGAAAGAGAGAGAGAGCGAGCGCACGTGTGTGTGTGTGTGTGTGTGTGTGCGCGCGGGTGGCTGACAGTGAGCTCGTGCCTCAGTACAGTTGGAGCTCGTGCGGCGCTCCGGCCGGGTGTGTGCGCGCGCGCTCCGTCTGTTCTTTATTTTGCCTTAAATGTAACTCTGCAGTGCGTCTCCTCCGCGCGAGCCTGGATGCCTTTTTATGCGTGCGTGTGTGTGTGTGCGCGCGCGCGGGTTGTGAATGAGCTGAGTGCGGGTGATCACACCGCGCGCGCTTTAGTCTTCGCTCCGCTTGTCCGCACGCGCACACGGAGGTGAGTACAACTCTTTCACACACACACACACACACACACACACACACACACACACACACACACACACTATGCCTAACGTCTTATTGAACATGTAAAATGATTTCATGCAGGAAGAACAAAACGTTTCAACTTTTTAAAATCACGTGGTGTAAATCGGCGCTTTGATCGTCCGGTTGGTTCACGAGCTTTTTGTTTCACACCATTTCCAGGACGCTGATTAATGCGCGCGCACGGGGGGGGGGAAAAAAAAAGTTGCTTCGGATATTTTTGAACTTTCAACCGATCAGTTTGTTTCTCTTTAATTCGTTTCGTTTAATTCCGGTACCAAATACAAACCGACAAGATCAAACAGGATCACAGAGTCCAGACTTCATGTAAACACACACACACACACACACACACACACACACACACACACACACACGGGATGCTGATCTTTTTCTCCTGTACTCCTGCTGTAGATGAAGATCTTCTTGTCTCTTCCTCCTGACTGTGACACTCGTCACCTTTCACTCCAGTCTCATCTCTGCTTTACACTACAGAACAACTCAGAACGCACAGCCTCTCTCTCTCTCTCATACGTCTCTATTCTGTATTTATTCCCAACTTCCTGAATTCCCCCAGATTCTTGTTTGTTTTGCTCTTGTTCTTTCTCAGCTTCTGGCATTCTTATTCTTTCTTTCTTTCCTTTTCTTTTTTTTTTGTTTGTTATATTTTGCCCATTGTACAAAAAAAAAAAATCAAGATTGTTTGTTTCATCATCATAGTGTGATGAAGTAGAGATGTTGGAGGAGCTGTAGCATGAGGAGGTGGAGATGTTGGAGAATGTGTAATCTGATGAGGTAGTTGGTGTCTGTCTGTCCATCTTGCTTTCTTTCATTTGCTTGAGGTGTAGTGTGATAAGGTGGAGATGTTGGGGGAGCTACATGGTGATGAGGTGGAGATGTTGGAGATCTTGGAGGAGGTGAGATGTTGGAGGAGCTGTAGCATGAGGAGGTGGAGATGTTGGAGAATGTGTAATCTGATGAGGTGGAGATGTTGAGGAACTGGAGTGTATTGAGATGGAGATGTTGGAGGAGGTGTAGTGTGAGGAGATGGAGATGTTAGAGGAAGTGTTACGTGATGAGGTGGAGATGTTGGAGGCGCTGCAGTAATAAAGTGGAGATATACCGAGCAGTAAAGCGTCGAGCGAGCAGAGACACTAAAACTGCAGGAGGTGAAACTAAACGGCTAAAAATTTGTGACTCATCATATTTTTTATTCTACTTTTACACTGCAGGAAACTTTATACAATTTATATTTATTCATCTTCTTTATTTCTCTCTCATCTTCAAACTCACCGTGCAGCGCTCATCCGCCCATATCATCATATTATTTTTATGATTATTATTATTATTATTATTATTATTACTTAAAGATTTGATATCAGACATGTATCTGTAGAATATTACGGCTTATTAATAATACACCTCAGTAATAATAATAATAATGATGATAATAATAATAATAACTGTATAATGTCAGTTGTGTTACACTGCGCATAATTGTGTAGTTACACTGCATGTTGTGTGTCCTTTTGTGTTACACTGTGTGTAGTTTTGCTTTATTCCGTGGGTAGTTATGCGTACTGTTATCCTGTGTGTAGTTGTGTGTGCTGTCTGTCCTTTTGTGTTACACTGTGTGTAGTTTTGTGTGTTACACTGTGGACACTTAATCCTATTTAATGTTACTGTTGTTTTTTCCCACAGATGCGTGTGAGGGGATGATCCACATGTAGACGTCTCTCTGTCTCTCTGTCTCTCTCTCTCTCTCTCTCTCTGTCTCTCTATTCATTAGAGCAGAAATGGACCTCCACCGTGCTGCTTTTAAGTTGGAGAGCTCCACATACGTGCCGAGTTCCATGTCGTCTCCTGCCCTCATGGTCCTGGCGTCCACGCCTGAGTCCGATCGCGACCCGTCCGTCGTCCCCTGCCAGACCTCGCGCCCGTTCGGCGTTCCAGTCTCCCTGGAAAAAGACCTACACCTCCCCTTCCCCGGCGGCTCCTACACCTTTTCCTCTGTGTACCAGAGGCAGGCCGGCTTCACGCCCAGAGACTTCCCCGCCTCGCTGCTCCACCTGCACCCGCAGTTCACCCCGGCTCCACTGAGCATGCTCGGACACGGAGCGGTGGGAGCGTTCCGGCCCTTCTCTTCGACAAGCGAGGACAGAGACGCAGGGATTTATCATTCCGCCTTCCTGCCCACAAAGAGGTTGAAGGGCGGCCCGGAGCTGGACACGCCGCCTCGTCTGCGCTATACTGTTGCTGATGTGAAGGAATTCGAGTTCGGGGTCAGCCAGCTGCCCTCCGGGTCTCCTGGTGCTCTAAAAGGAGCTGAGGATTCTGGGAAAAAGAGGTTCAGCGTGTCGGGGCTGCTGGTGGACACCGAGGCCTCGTGTAGCCCCGAGGAGCAAAAGGAGGGATGTAAGTGTGTGATGATGTAACTAATCATAACAGCAGCTTATATTCACGCGGTCGTTTCCATAGTAACAGCTCATTCGCAGGAACATTTACAGAAGGAGTCTCCAGTGTTAGTGCTTTGTATCAGCTGTAACTTTTTTTATTTAAGCCAAACTCAAATCAGACGTTTAGAGCAACGTGAACTTTGGATGACTTTTTACAAAACCCGACCGTGTAATTAGTGAAAGATGAAGCTCATAATATCTGTTGTCTCGTTTTGTACGATTGGGAAACACATAATCCCGCTGCTTTCATGTGAACACTGGTTACATATTAAAAAAAAAAAAAAAAAAACAGAAAACAGCACATATTTCAGTTCATGAAAACGATTTCTGTGGCCTCTATAGTGAAACGTCCCCGCAGGGAAAGAACTGTATCGCGCGTGAGTGTAATTCAGGTCTCGCGAGCGTTAGCATGTGCTACAGTAGTTTTACGAAGTCACGCTTTCTTCTTTTATCCCAGTGAAGTCAAAACCCAAACGTAGCCGAGGAGTATTATTACACATCATTATGACACGTCATTACGATCTGTCATTGGACGGCACATGTAATGATCATATGAGCTCGGAATTGTGAATCATCAGGAAAAAAACGTGGGAGACGCGCAAATCAGCCCCGAGACAACACGTCAGTGCTAACGAGCAGGATAGGCTGCGCTTTACACCTCCAGCTCTCAACACATCGCCCCCGCGCCTTCCATCCATTTTGATTTTGTTGAAAAACGAGTGGGAGGGATTGTCAGGTGAACGCGGAAACACTCGTCAGTTCGCTCTGTAATTGGCTGCGCCGAGTGTTTGGGCGGGAAAGAGAGAGTGAGACGGATCCTCTGGCGAGCGCGGAGAGGGGAAAAAAAAAAAAAAAAAAAGTTTCGTCTGCGTTCCACATGAAAGCGGCGCACTGCGAGGGCTGGATGAGGAGCGATGGATTAGATATGCATGTCAATGGGAAAAATAATAATGACTGACACGGATACGGGACAGAAACCCACACATTAAGGCCTCCGAAATGGAGCGTTCGGAGAGAAAAGTTTGAATTGTTTTGCCTCCGTTAGCATCCGCAGCCGCACGCCTACGCCCATCTGAGTGACAGTCTCATCGCAAGCCTGCGCTCAGGAAACACTTCACCCTGAAATCTTACTACCACTCATAAGACTTTACTGTAAAGTGGAGCTAGTCAAAGTGGGTTATAATAACTGTTACGCTAACTATGCTAACCTGGGCGTGACTAGCTTTTTAAGCAGTATCTCCAGCTGACAAATCTCAGACATCAATTTGTAATAAGGCTAGTCGAATCGTCCTGCTAGCTGCAGTAACATTAGCTTGTCAGAAAACGCGTAGCCGTTCGTTGTGTTGTACGGTATAGCACATTAAGAAGGTGACAGATTTTTACTCAAACTATTGTAGTCATTTTTATTATAGTGTATTTCAAAAACCTGCACTAGTACAAATTCAGATTTAGGCTGTGTTCACACTGTGGGTGAAAGTCGACCAAATCTGGTTTATTTGCTTGTGTTTTAATGAGTTTTTCTCTTTTTTTTCTTTTTCGTGCTAGTAAGAGCAGCACAGCACAAACCACATGGGATCTGATATTTTTTATTCAAATTCCTGCCACTTGCAGATGTGATCCTGAATCAGATACAAGGCTGATTTATTTATTTATTTATTTTTTTGCAGTCTGAACGCTCAAATCCATTCGACTCCTCATGATTTAGTGCTAGGAAAGATGGCGGACGAGAGTAACGAGGGATTTCAGCGGTGTTAGAGTGAGGTACAGGACATCATAAACATTTATTAGTATACAAGCAAAGTTGGGATAAGCCGCTTGGTGTTTAAAAGCACTCAAAAGAAGAACCAGTGAGGTGGATGATTCACTTGTCTCACTTCGTCCAAATGGCTCCTGGGTTACATCAAGTGTAACCCAGCCTGATCCAAACGGCTCAATTTTTACATATAAATCAATACGGTACACCTTTGGTTCTCAGTACCACATTTTTTCAGAACAAGCGCCACTGCATACGCAACTAGTTTTCTAATCTTTACAGTCTTTTAGAGGACGTAAATGCGGAACCACACATCCTACAAAAAACACAAGGCATGATGACATGAAGCGACTGGATTAAGAACAAAACCATAAATTAAAACCAAAGAGCAGAATGTGATTAATTCCCTCTCGCGTTATATTTGATCCCCGTCACACCATTACCATAAAGTCTCAGATTACTTCAGTGTGCAACGACGGTCAGCTTCCTCCTACAAACATTATTCTGCAATCACGATGCAGACGGACGTCGTGAGAGGGCTTCCCTCACCACCGCGACCACGTAGTGCAGCTTCGGCGAACTCCGCGGCCCAGCCTACTTCATGACCACGCCTGCCCTTGGAGCGCTAACATGCCGCAGTCGATACGAAACAGCAGACAGTATGCAAGTTTGTAATGTCCTGAAGGTCTTTTTATCTTCACACAGCTCTCGCCTTAGGCATAAAAAGCTTTATTTAACATTATATCATTATAAAACATTGCCTGGTATCCAGAATCATAAATAAAGCAGCAATTAAAAAAAAACAGAAAATGTTTTAAAAATATCTAAACCGAAAAAAAAAAGGTAAGATGAATACAGCTAGGAAATAGTTAAAACTTTGCAATGAGGACGTAAACAAAAAGCCGTTTAGATTCCTCCAAACTAATGTGACCTCATATAAAAAGAAACACACCCCTTCCCTGACTAGTTGCTCAGCTCTGCTGTTCGCTTGGGGGGCGTGGCTCAAAATGAGCTCATTTACATAGACCCTGAAACAGCATGTTTGGATGGGACCTTTAAAGTATCTATTTTATTAGTTAAATAATAATATCATTTCTCAAATCTATTAAGTGTATACAGTGGTACCTTTGGCATGTGAACACCCTGCCTCGCCTTACTTTTGTAAGGAAACTTTTGTAAGGAATTTGCCTTGGTAAACGAAGCATTTTTGGCATACGAGCGACAAGCCGTTTGCACGGACTTCCGATTGTGAGTACGTCCGGTAGGCGATGAATACTTGTTTGTACTGGTGGAAAACCAAGCCAGGCAAGTTCAATTTTGTGCAAGACGTAACAGCGTCCCAAGAATGTTATCCAGGACGGTAGCAAGAAGTAAAGGGAGCCGCTTTCAGGTTGGTTTTTAAAGCAGCCGGAGCCGAGAGGAATCATAAATGAAGGTTACGTGAGGTTTAATATCTATTTATTTCACAATTTACTACTTTAACATGTCTTTTCTAAATGTTTTTATATGCATATATGATTACAGTTTTGGAAATTGGTAATATTGGTAATATTTCTGCGTGGCTGAAATGGATTAACAGCATTTACATTATTTCCTATGGGACAGTGCGCTTCGCAGTATGACATTTCACCTTAAGAACTCGCCTCCGGAACGGATTAAATTCGTACGCCGAGGTTCTGCCGTGTCCTCAGACATCTTGTATCCTTTAATCCTCAGAATGATTTCCAGGTCAGGAGGTGAACAGGGAAGACTTGAGGAATTAACAAAGCATCAGTGTTTTGAGAATCTCAGAGGTCACACAGCCGTTAACCGTTAATTGCGACCTTTGCTGGCGGGAACGCGGGTCGTCCTGTGCACGTCGCTGATTCCTTTTCTGAGTGACAGCTACAAGCCGAGTCGTGAGAGGTTTAGCACGTGCTTAACCTGCTGCTCGTACTAGGTAGGTCACGGTACAGCTGGACACTTTGAGGAAGGCACTGTCCTCCCGCTTCCGCATGCACCATATCACATGACTGGCTGTCCACTTCGATCGACGCAGTGATGCCTCCCGTAACACCCTCAAGATCCGGAGCGCACGGTTACTTTTTGTCTTCTCCGTTTCTGTTCTCTGACCACGTCTTCGTGCTTTTTCTCGTGTATCAAGAAACTGATTATTATTATTAGTTTTATGTCTGACCTCCGGGCCACGTCTCCAGCCACCGTGTTTTCTCAGCGCTCGTCTCTCACAACCTTCAAAAAAACTACAGAGTAACCCAACAGCTGTTTAAACACATCCTGTTTTTTCATCCCTTTCTCCAGAGGGCAGATGTCTTCACTGGGCTAAATCGTGTTTATTTCCCTTCGGGAGGTATTTTAAACGTTTAGGTCGGGACCTGATAAAAAGCGAGACAGAGCGTGGGCAAAGCCAGACAGCTCTCTCCACTGTCTGTTTCAACTTTCTCTGTTTGATTTGATGACTGCGGTGACATTCGGCTGTTTTATTCCTAAAATGAAACTTTATTTATTTAACGTTAAATGAATGTGTCGCCCCGTCTCGCACAACAGTGCTCTTTCTTGCATAGTGTCTCCTGCATTTAGCTTTTTTAATGAGCACAGAATATAAACCATCAAACACACAAACACCTGATAAACTACTCAATCATCCACACTAAGACTAATGATTTGCTAACGATTTGAATTAATTTTTTTTAAACTACTTTTGAATCTATAATCCGGATAACACAAATCACACGATCAGTTGAAATACTGGATGATGTAATTCCCGTCGAACATGTCGTATGAGGAAAGTTCTTCATGTTCTTCACAGGAGCGAACGTGTTCGGGTTACGGGGATTTTCACTGCGGTGTAATTAGGGTCGACACTTTTATGACTCCTCCAGAGAAAAAGACTGACGGTCCCTTAGAGACATCATTTTTTTGAGTGGTGATGTGTTAAGAATCAGTTCTGGATAGCTTGTTGGATGGTTATACTATATATGAGATGCGTTCGGGTCAAACCGGGATTTGTGCTGAAATTTCTGGTGAAGGAAGGCGTAGGAGCGGTTGACCTTTACAGAAAACTTCAAGCACAGTGCAGTGATGAGACTCTTAGCTGCAGCGAAACATGTGGACAGTGCGAGCGTTTTAAGGAAGGCGATTTGACTCGCAGCTCACTGCAGTCGTTCCCGTGAACATTCAGCTTGCAGAAGAGTCTGTGTGACCTGTACATACAATCATTCACCAACACCACTTGTACATTACAGGACCTCGGCTGGGAGTTATTGCCACACCCCCCTGTACAGTCCTCACCTCGCTCCAAGACATTTCCACACGTTTGGGCCTTTAAATGAGTTCCTGGGAGGCCGGGGATTTAGTTGTGAATCAGACAGGCAGTCAGATCATGGCTCTGGCATACTGAGAAAACTTTCTACCTTCATGGTGACTACGCACTAGTGAAACACTGGGATAAGTGCATTAGTGTAGAATAAATAAAGGGAGGTTTTACTCTCAGAATTGCTTGTCATCTAGTGCAATCAAAAGTCCTGTTTTGACTTGTAACTATGTCAAATATAGCTCTATTGTAAAATCAGCCGTATCAACGCAGGAAATTACATGTCCTGAGAATAGGCGTATATTAAAAGGGACAGTGCTGGGAAAACTGGGACAGGTACAGTTTGTTCCTGTGGTTACAGTAATTGTAACACCTCTATCACAGCGTCTTACCGTAGAGGTTGCCTAAACTGAGACAGGAATGCCAAAGACTTTTCGTGCTCTTATGGAAAATTTTCAATTGATGCAGAGCTCGTAAAGATGCTATCGCTTCCTATAATAGTTAATTCATATTAACCTGATAGAATACCAAGATTGAAAAATAATTAAATAGGAAAACAAAAAGCACAATATCCATCAGCTGCATATAAACACTGTCTTATAAACGCTTGTCTTTATCGAGCACAAAACTAGGACCAGTGGAGAAGGTCGAGTCTTCTAGAGGTTCAAGGCCAAATCTAGATCCAGACCAAATGAAGGTGGAATATAATTATGGGCTGCTCATATTATCCACATACTCACAATATAACAATTGTTATATTTCCTCCCTGAGGTGCAGGTGCTAGGGAAACTCTAGCGCTGCCGTGTGTCATACAGTGTGTTTAGGGCACTACAGAGTGTACGCTATAGTACTGTAGTACAGTGTGTTTAGGGCACTATGGAGTGTACACTGTAGTGCCATAGTACAGTGCTTTTAGGGCACTGTGGCGTGTACATTGACGCACGGTAGTACAGTGCATTTAGGGCACTATGAAGTGTGCACTGTAGTACCGTAGTACAGTGCGTTTTACTACACTATGGAGTGTACACTGTAGTACCATATTACAGTGCTTTTAGGGCACTATGGAGAGTACAAAGTAGTACCATATTACAGTGCATTTAGGGCACTATGGAGTATACAAAGTAGTACCGTAGTACAGTGCGTTTATTGCACTTTGGAGTGCACACTATAGTACCATAATACAGTTCTTTTAAGGCACTATGGAGTGTACACTGTAGCACCGAACTACAGTGCTTTTAGGGCACTATGGAGTGTACACTATAGTACCGTAGTACCGTGAGTTCAGGGCACTATGGTGTGTAGACTATAGTACCATAATACAGTGTGTTCAGGGCACTATGGAGTGTACACTGTAGTACCATAGCACAGTGCATTTAGGGCACTATGGAGTGTACACGATAGTACCGTAGTACAGTGCATTTAGGGCACTATGGAGTGTACATTATAGTACCGTAGTACAGTGCGTTTAGGGCCTTATGGAGTGTACACTATAGTACCGTAGTACAGTGTGTTCAGGGCACTATGGAGTGTACATTATAGTACCGTAGTACAGTGCGTTTAGGGCATTATGGAGTGTACACTATAGTACTGTAGTACAGTGGGTTCAGGGCACTATGGAGTGTAGACTATAGTACCGTAGTACAGTGTGTTCAGGGCACTATGGAGTGTAGACTGTTGTACCGTAGTACAATGTGTTCAGGGCACTATGGAGTGTACATCATAGTACCGTAGTACAGTACGTATAGGGCACCATAGTGGGTTCAGGGCACTATGGAGTGTAGACTATAGTACCGTAGTACAGTGGGTTCAGGGCACTATGGAGTGTAGACTGTTGTACCGTAGTACAATGTGTTCAGGGCACTATGGAGTGTACATCATAGTACCGTAGTACAGTACGTATAGGGCACCATAGTGGGTTCAGGGCACTATGGAGTGTAGACTATAGTACCGTAGTACAGTGGGTTCAGGGCACTATGGAGTGTAGACTGTTGTACCGTAGTACAGTGTGTTCAGGGCACTATGGAGTGTACATTATAGTACTGTAGTACAGTACGTTTAGGGCACTATGTTGTGTACACTGTAGTACCATATTACAGTGCTTTTAGGGCACACGTGTTTAGGACATGGACATGTGACTGATATGATGAGGGAAGTTTAAGTCATGGCCGAGTGATTTCACACATCTCACTGAGGACGTGTGTATTCCATATGCTCGTTTAAGGTGTAAAATTTTGTTTTATATGTTTGCATGTGTTGTACTTGACTTGAGAAGGCATTAAAGTTTGTAAATAATGTGTAAATAATGAGTGGATGGATGTATGTATGTCATGTGTGTTCCTGTAAACACAGTTTCACGTTATAGTATCTCATTTGAGCGAAACATGAGATAAGACCGCAGAGTGTTATATCTTGCCTCCGCCATTTCAATTTTTTTTCCGGTAACCCCCTTTGTAGTGCTTTTATTGCCCTCGCTGGCGAAAGTGAACAACACACACCATTGTCCATGTGGTTTTCTTACCTTCCCATGAATCATGTGTTATCTGCAACGCTGTACATGTGCCATGAATACGCGGGGTCACGTGACTCGGCTGTAAATTGCCTCTGTAAATGCTATCATCGCCTCCAGATCGTGTGTAAGCCAAATTGCTTGGTGTCTGAGCCTTCATGGAGATTGTTGATCGGACAGGCCTGATTGAGGGCGCTCGGGACAAAAGGAGAGCGTGTGTATCGGAGCAACAGCTGGCAGACGGATAATGAGGGGTCCGTCATGGTTACGTAGCACAGCTAGTGTAAATCAGAGGAGGAGAAGTAGGAGGGAGGGAGGGGTAACCAGCCACGCGCTTCATCGTATCGATCTCACGAACGCTTTGGCCTTAAGGTCCGAGGCTTCCTGGAGCTGTTTCAATATTTAGCCGCCTCCTGAAGAGCAGAGATCAATATTTACTCATCAATGCTCGTGCATGCGCATCCAACTGCGTTATTTTCCTCCCTGCTGTGTGTAAACGGACTGTGTTTACACACACACACACACACACACACACACACACACATTCCTATTTTTCCCCTCGTAGAAAACTTTTTTTTCCGTTAACTTCTTCTATAGGAAGTTTGTATTTTAAACTCTATACATTGAGGTGAAAGAAGCTAATTTGAGATTTCCCTCCCGTCATGAAGCTAGTTTTCTCTGCTAATACACGCGTAAGTGGAAGAGCTTTCATCTTCTCAGGAGGCTTCCTTTCAGGAAGGGTGGAATGTGGACAGAGATGGACGATGTGTACCACCCACACTGCAAGACCGTAAGACCGCAGTGGAGAAGCGGCTTAACGGCTCAGGACGTCTGGGTCGATTTTACAGAAATTAAACAGGAATATCGAATATTGAATAATCAGGAAGGCGGCTGCATATGAAACTTTACATTTTTAAACACGTATTCACACGCGACAGATTTAATGACACAAGAGTAGGAAATGCTGTACAAGTGTCATTATTACATCACACAGGTTCATATAAATGCACTCGTTTCTACGTGCACATCCGTGTAGTTTGTATGCGCACACTGATGGTGAAGTGGCATGGCTCTGTGAGTGTGTGTGTGTGTGTGTGTATGACAGTGTATCACAGTATAAGTGTATATGTGGAGTGTAGGAGGGATTGTATGTGATCATGTATGTGATGTTGTATGTGTGTTTGATTGTATATGAGTGTGTATGTGGGGTGTATGAGAATGTGTGAGTCTGTATTAGTGTGTGTTTGAGATATGTATTTGTGAGTATATGTGTACATGTGAGTGTGTATGTCTCTGTGTGTGAGAGTCTGTGTAAGTATGTTTGTGGTGTCTATGTGTGTGAGTGTGTATGTGGTACGCATGGGTGTAGATGTGAGTATATCAATGTGTTTGTAATGTGTACGATGTGTATGTGTGTGCGAGTGTTTATGGGTGTGTATGAGCCTGTGTGAGTTTGGTTGTGAGTATATGTGTGTATGTGATGAGTGTGTATGTGGTGTGTATGAGTATGTGTGTACAGTATGTGATGGTGTACAAGTGTGTATGTGAGGTTTATGTGTGTGTGAGTGTATATGAGTGTGCATGTGGTACGGATGAATGTGTATGTGGTGTGTATGTGTATATGGGTGTGTGAGTGTGTATGAGTGTGTATGTGGGGTGTATATGTGTGTGAGGGTGTGTGTGTGTGTGTGTGTGTCTGTCTGTGTGTGTTGAGGTGCTGATGGTGAAGTGGATAAACATGGCCTCTCACACTCTCACTCTGAGCTTTGTGTGTAAGCTCTCTTTAAAGTGCCGCCGCACAGCCCTGAAGCTTTTATGTGTTTATTGGGGTCCAGAGACAAATAAAAACAGCAGCCTTGGCCCTGCGGGGTCAACCGGAGCTCAGGGAACTGTTTCAATGTATCTTTATAAAATCATACACACACAAGCACACACACAAATGATCGGCAAAGAATTAGCACCTAGCTTCAGAAATAAATGATAAATGAGAGATCAGGGATTGAGGGGTGTGACCAGGGTAGAGTGTGTAGAGAATGGGGGGTGTGATTACGTTAGGGGGTGTAGTGGTTAGAGGGGTGTGACTGAGGGAGGGGGTGTAGTGGTTAGAGGGGTGTGACTGGGGTAGGGGGTGTATTGGTTAGAGGGGTGTGATTGGGGTAGGGGGTGTATTGGTTAGAGGGGTGTGACTGAGGGAGGGGGTGTATTGGTTAGAGGGGTGTGATTGGGGTAGGGGGTGGATAGAGGGGTGTGACTGAGGGAGGGGGTGTATTGGTTAGAGGGGTGTGATTGGGGTAGAGGGTGGTTAGAGGGGTGTGACTGAGGGAGGGGGTGTATTGGTTAGAGGGGTGTGACTGGGGTAGAGGGTGTATTGGTTAGAGGGGTGTGATTGGGGTAGGGGGTGGATAGAGGGGTGTGACTGAGGGAGGGGGTGTAGTGGTTAGAGGGGTGTGATTGGGGTAGAGGGTGGATAGAGGGGTGTGACTGAGGGAGGGGGTGTATTGGTTAGAGGGGTGTGACTGAGGGAGGGGGTGTATTGGTTAGAGGGGTGTGACTGAGGGAGGGGGTGTATTGGTTAGAGGGGTGTGACTGGGGTAGAGGGTGGATAGAGGGGTGTGACTGAGGGAGGGGGTGTATTGGTTAGAGGGGTGTGACTGAGGGAGGGGGTGTATTGGTTAGAGGGATGTGACTGAGGGAGGGGGGGTATTGGTTAGAGGGGTGTGATTGGGGTAGGGGGTGGTTAGAGGGGTGTGACTGAGGGAGGGGGTGTATTGGTTAGAGGGGTGTGATTGGGGTAGGGGGTGGATAGAGGGGTGTGACTGAGGGAGGGGGTGTATTGGTTAGAGGGGTGTGACTGAGGGAGGGGGTGTAGTGGTTAGAGGGGTGTGATTGGGGTAGTGGGTGGATAGAGGGGTGTGACTGAGGGAGGGGGTGTATTGGTTAGAGGGGTGTGACTGGGGTAGAGGGTGGATAGAGGGGTGTGACTGAGGGAGGGGGTGTATTGGTTAGAGGGGTGTGACTGACGGAGGGGGTGTATTGGTTAGAGGGATGTGACTGAGGGAGGGGGGGTATTGGTTAGAGGGGTGTGATTGGGGTAGGGGGTGGTTAGAGGGGTGTGACTGAGGGAGGGGGTGTATTGGTTAGAGGGATGTGACTGAGGGAGGGGGGGTATTGGTTAGAGGGGTGTGATTGGGGTAGGGGGTGGTTAGAGGGGTGTGACTGAGGGAGGGGGTGTATTGGTTAGAGGGGTGTGACTGAGGGAGGGGGTGTAATGGTTAGAGGGGTGTGACTGGGGTAGAGGGTGCAATGGTTAGAGGGGTGTGACTGAGGGAGGGGGGGTGTAGTGGTTAGAGGGGTGTGACTGATGGGGGGGGGGGGGGGGGTGTAGTGGATAGAGGGGTGTGAGGGGTGTTAGAGGGGGCTTAGTTTTGGGAATTCCCCTAAGCCCCTCTGTGATAATAATAATAATAAATTTTATTTATAATGCACTTTATATTTGAAGTGCTACAAATTATTTCAGCCCAAAAGTTCTGATAAAAAGTTAAGTTTTAAGACCATATTTACAATCATCAACAGTCTGTGGCGTCCTCAGATATTCTGGAAGAGCGATCCACAGTCTAGGTGCGCTGAGCAAAAAGCCCGATCTCCCACAGTATGAAACTTGGTCTTACTGTGCACCTGCAGATCCGACCCACATCTGGAGGAGGCATTACTGAGTCACGTGCAGATGTCGTTCAACTCCAAAAACATCCACATCACATAGACTTCACTTATAAACTGTGTTATTATGATTTTCGTCACACAGGACAGTTTGATTTTGACATTCAGTCAGAGAACTGTGGAACTGCATTCACTGCATCTTTCTTGCCTTTTATTACTTTCTTACTCTCTCTGTCTCTTGTTATTCATCTTTTCACCCTAATTTTTTTGCTAGATTTTCCCATCTTATCTATTTTTTGTTTTCTTTTTTCTTGCAACTCTTTTACGTATCTCTTTCATTCTTTCTTTCATTTATTCATGACTTTTTTTTTCTAGTTTCTTTATTTCTATCTGGTTCTTTGTTACTGTAGTTTTTCTTTCTTACTTTTTTCTTTCATTAGTTTTTGTTCCTTATTTCTTTATTCTTTTTTTTATCTACCTCATTCTTTCATACTATAGTTTTTGTTTTTTTCTTTATTTCTCTTTCTGTCTTTTTATCCTTCTTCTTCAGACTCACTTCTTTCTTTCTTTCTTTTTGCTTTTTTATCTTTTCTTCTTTTCTTTTTATTGTTTTCTTTCTTTTACTAGTCTCTTGCGTTTGTCTCGTTGCAAACCCACAATTGTTTTTTCTCTGAAATCTTCCCGCACTGCTCCTGAGACTCAAGCTTGTGCATTTGCTCAGAGTTATGTAGAATGTGAAAGCCAGGCTGTAAAAGATTCACACACACATACATTATGAAGTATTATGTGTGTTTCAGAGTTTCTTTGAGTTTAGTTTTAGAGCTCAGTGGATCAGAGACTGTGTAGTTTTATAGAGCTGACCAGGTCTGTGTGTGTGTGTGTGTGTGTGTGTGTGTGTGTGTGCTTGTGTTGGGGATCGTGGCGTGTCCCGGTGGTAAATCAGCACTGTGCTAATTGGTGGAATAACAGCACTCCAGCAGTATATAACCTTTTATGTGTCTCTGTGTTCTTTATTACGGCACTAACGAGGAGCCGTACATCAGGACGAGGCGCTGAGCTGCACGTAAAACCAGCTCCACACACACACACACACACACAGACACACACACACACACACACACAGACACACACACACACACACACTACTTCATCTTGGATGGGATCTTTTTCGTTTGTTTGTGCTAATCAGCATGCTAATGATGCTAATTATCCCGGGAGACCACACAGGCACCGCCGCGTTAAATCTCCTGTCTCGTTATGACTCGGCGAGTCGCTGTGTCGCGCAGCACCACGGCTGTTCACACACGCATCATGTGGGGTCACGGGGTCAGCATCCGGAGCTCAGACACGTCAGGGGTCTCGCCGTCCTCCTGTAAGGAAATCACAGACTGAATCACTGACTGGTTCAGACAGGAGACGTTTATACAGACGTCTGAATACAAACAAACTAATCTACGAATAAAGACTTTATAATTAGTGTCAAAAATTCCTTTCCTTTATCATTTTCTTTTTTTTTCTTTCTTTGATTCATTTTCTTCTCCATCCTTTTATCTCTTTCTTTCTTTTCTGTTTTGTTGTCACTTTTTTCTGCTTTCTTTTATCTTCTTCACACCTTTTTTAATCTCCTTTTTTCTTCTTTAATGCTCTTTTTTTCTCTTTTTCTTTTGTGTTGTAACTTCTTTCTTTCTTTCGTTCTTTCTTTCTTTCTCATTCATCTTTTCCTGCAATTTTCCATATTTCTTTCCCTCTATCTTTATTACTTTGCTATTTTTGTCACTTAAAATTTTTCTCTCTTTCTTGCTTAATTGCTTCCATCCTTTTCCTTTACCTTTTCCACCCTTTGGCAGGAGTATTAGCGACGACTAAAGAAGAGGCGGATTGAGCGATTAGCTCAGAGTGCACTAATCAGCACTGTGTCTCTTGAGCTGATCGAACACAACACACACACACACACACAAACACATCACACACACGCGCTCCTGCATCGACTCTGGGCATCGACGCGGGGCACTAAAGTCAACAAGGCACGGCTAATGCTAACTGTATTGACATACTGTACACACACACACACACACACACACACACATCGGCCCTGTAGAATCCCTGAAATGGTATTTAGTTAAAATATTTAGTATGTGTGTTTAAACTCACTTGTAGGTGAATTCAGCCGTCGCTAGCGTTTTGGCTATCTGACGGAATTGTAGCACACTAGCAGTGGAGCTAAATTTCAGGAGATTCAGTTTTTTTTACTGCTGTTTAAAAATCAAACTTTTATAAAAAATTTTGTAGGAATAAATTCCGATCCTGAAGTGTGAAATGTGACCGTGAAGACACGTTAGCTCTTATGACTAGCGTGTGTGACTAGCCTCCCTGATGCTAATCTTTTCTACTGTTGAAAAGTCTAATCATTGACAAGCTAGATGTGACTAACTTTAAATTTTTTTTTTTTTTTAAAGCCTTTTGTGGAGGGAAATTTTTGGCACCCTTGCTTTCCTCACAGCAACCATTAGCCTTTAGCATGGCAGCGCTCCCTGTGTCTGCACTTGTTGGCTGTCTGATTAGCCTTTAGCTGGGTAATGAGGTGAACGGAGGAGCTGACACGGCGTCGCACTCGGTGTAGCGGTGGGCCGGCCGCTGTCAAAGCGCCGTAAATCGTCTCCTGTTGTGCGCCGCGTCTCGGGTCGTATTTATTCCTCGACAGGAGCGGTTAAGCGTCAAAAATACAGGGGTCTCGTGCCAGTCACGGTTCCCACGACGACGCGGGTTAGTTTGACAAGGTTCAGGCCGTGTTTAAAGGGTTCTTCGTTTACGATAATTTTTCCCCAGATAGTTTATTTGCTCTCAGATTCCTGTCGAAGCTCATCGCCACGGGAACCAACATCGCCCAAAACAGATGCCGGTTCGGAATGAAGTCATGTTTTTCTGTTCCACAGGAGCTCCCGTGTGTGTGTGTGTCTGTGTGTCTGAGTCTGTGACTGGGTGGCCCACAGCAGGTGGATGTAGAGGACGTTTTAAACGAGGTCAGATGATCGTCATTTATAAAGGTGTGTTTGTGTTTTTACTCCGTCATGAAAAATCCCGACTCGCTCGCCACATTTAGTTCTCGGGGCCGTGAGACCCTGCGGGAAAAACCTTCCATAAATAATCCTGGCCGCTCCACTCGCACAGAATGGTGTGTGTGTCCGTGAGAGAGAGATACTGTGTGTGTGTGTGTGTGTGTGTGTGTGTGTGTGTGTGTGTGTGTGTGTTCTTGTTTGAACTTGAGGAAATATAATAATAAAATTCCCTTCAGTAAATCCAATTCAGTGTTTCTTTTGGTTAAAAAATTGATTATGATGTTAATGCAGAGGAGGAGGAGGAGGAGGATGATGATGGTGAGGAAAACGATGATGTTAATGATGAGGATGATGATGATGAAGATTTGTATGGTGCCCATGTTTGTATTCTGCCATTTTTTCCTAAATTTGTATCTCTGCATCTTCTCTCTCTCTTTTCTGTGTGTGTGTGTGTGTGTGTGTGTGTGTGTGTGTGTGTGTGTGTGTTTAGCTGGGCTCAGTCTAGCTGGCTGCCTCTGAATAACTGTGTTCCTGTTCTACCCCGGTGGCCAATAAAATGGGAAAATCCACCACTGTGCCTCCATCAGTGCACTTGCCAGATAAATACACTCATCTCTGTGCAACCATGTGTGTGTGTGTGTGTGTGTGTGTGTTGCATCTGTTTAAACTTCACCGGATTCTCACACACCCAGTGTCGGAACATCAGTCAGCAGTTAAAGGCAGGTGTGTTCAGTCACACACTCCTCCTCTTTCATGTCTATCGCTGCAGCACTGGTGCAGAACCGGGTTCTCTGCGCGCACTCGTGCGCTCCATCACCGGGGTCATTAAGTATCACTTCCTGCAGAACCTCGACAGACGTTAGCACGTCACAACAAACTGTCAGAGGGCACTGAGTCTACTTTTATAACAGAGGTAAAGTCTAATCTGATCTGATTCCTTCAGTCCTGATTTCTTCAGTCCCAGTCCAGTGTGTGTGTGTGTGTGTGTGTGTGTGTGTGTGTACACTATTAGCATGACTATCAGTCGCGGTCATGACACACTGATTAGAAATGTTAAAGAATAACGTTTGAGAAAAAGTCTAATGTGCGCAATTTACCCCTTTACAAAGACTTGGGTAGGGGGCGTGGCCTAAATGGTGAGGCGGAGCTGTATATGTGATTTTGGAGGAAGTGATGTAAGAGGTGTGGCCAAAAAAGGTGTGGTCTTTCTGTCATGGCTTTTATGGCTGTCGGTCACTGTGAGGGAGGCGTGGCCTTTATCGCTGTCAATCACAATAAAGGAGGCGTGGCCTTAATTGCTGCAGGTCACTGTGAGGGAGGCGTGGCCTTTATGGCTGTCAATCACAATAAAGGAGGCGTGGCCTTAATTGCTGCAGGTCACTGTGAGGGAGGCGTGGCCTTTATCGCTGTCAATCACAATAAAGGAGGCGTGGCCTTAATTGCTGCAGGTCACTGTGAGGGAGGCGTGGCCTTTATCGCTGTAAATCGCAGAGAGGGAGGTGTGCGATTGATGGCCGTCAATCACAGTGAAGGAGGCGTGGATTTTATGTTTGTTAGTCACATTAAAGAGGCGTGGCCTTAATATCTGTCAATCCCAGGAAAGGAAGCATGGACTTTATGGCTGTCAATCACAGTAAAGGAGGCGTGGTCCTAATGTCTGTTACTGTGAGCGAGGCGTGGCCTTTATTCTTGTTATTCATAGTAAAGAAAGTGTGGCCTTGATGGCTTTCAATCACAGTAAAGGAGGCGTGGCCTTTATGGGTGTCAATCACAGTAAAGGAGGCGTGGCCTTTATGGGTGTCAATCACGGTGAAGAAGGAGTGGCCTTTATGGGTGTCAATCACAGTAAAGGAGGCATGGCCTTTATGGGTGTCAATCACAGTGAAGAAGGCGTAGCCTTTATGGGTGTCAATCACAGTGAAGCAGATATGACTTTATAGCTGTTAATCACAGAAAAGGAGGTGTGGCCTTTGTGGCTGTCAATCACTGTAACGGAGGTGTGGCTTTTGTGGCTGTCAATCACTGTAAGGGGGGTGTGGCTTTTGTGGCTGTCAATCACTGTAAAGGAGGTGTGGCCTTTATGGCTATCAATCTCTGTCTGTCTTTCTGCCTGATTGTGTACATCTGACCACCTGTCTGTCTTTCTCTTTGAGCTCTCTGTGTCTATGTGTGTGTGTGTGTGTGTGTGTGTGTGTGTGTGTGCGCATGGGTGCATCAGCCAATCAGACCAATGCTGCACTGAATCAGTGTCAATTAATCACTTGATTGAATTAAATTAATCTTTCTTTTATAAAACATTTTTCTCACACACTGAGATGTCAGAAGCTGGAATTCAAACTCTTTCACTAGCACACACACACACACACACACACACACACACACACACACACACACACACACACACACACACACACACTTATTAGTAAACTCAGAGACCCGGAGTCATCTTTGTGTCTCGTGGGCGTCTCTTAAAGCTTCCTCTCGGTTTATTTGACGTGTCAGGATTCACAGCGCCGTAACTTCAGGATGAGTCTCAGGGATGCGGCGCGAGAGCAGCACCACGCGAGAGCAGCAGCACGGTGCGAGAGCAGCACTGAGAGGTTGTTCAGAACGGAGTTTATGACACGGTGCACTTTAGTCTGCGGTGGTGAGGTCCTCGCGCACAGCGTTCTCAGTACACACCTCCTCTGTGCCTGAGTTATAGCTTTAATTCACTTTCATTAATGTAGAAACGTATATTATACAGAGGAAAAATGCTTGAGATCAATTTTACTTAAAATAAAGCATAGTATAAATATTATATATCGCTATTATTTATTTGAGATTATTCTGAGCGGATTGAGAATCTTTAGTGATGATGTTTGAATCTAAGTCATGTTCTTATTCAGGAGAGAAGCTTGAAAAAAATAATTGAGCAATAATTTCCTGATTGTGTCGTAGTGTTTAGACATTTGTTGAAACATATTAGATTTTTTCGCAGTATATCAGTTGGTTGAGACGTGCTCGCCGTCAAAGGTTTGCGTTGCTCAGAGGTAACGGAGGCAGTTAGTTTAGCAGGTGTGTGTTACAGGAAAATAATCCACGACAGCCATGATGAAGACGTGATGAAGACGTGATGAAGACGTGATGAAGACGGGTCATTGGTTCCATCATGAGGTTTATTATTGTCCTCTAACAGCGTGTCCCTGAGTGTTTTATTCCATTTTGTAGATCTGGACTTTATCAGAGTTTATCTTTTACTTTCTCTTTTTTTCTATTTTTCTTGTTGTCTTTCATTTAATGACCTCTCTCTCTCTCTCTGTCTCTCTCTCTCTCTCTCTGTCTCTCTCTCTCTCTCTCTCTCTGTCTCTCTCTCTCTCTCTCTGTCTCTCTCTCTCTCTCTCTCTCTGTCTCTGTCTCTCTGTCTCTCTCTCTCTCTCTCTGTCTCTCTGTCTCTCTCTGTCTCTCTCTCTCTCTCTCTCTCTGTCTCTGTCTCTCTGTCTCTCTCTCTCTCTCTCTCTCTCTCTCTGTCTCTCTCTCTCTCTCTGTCTCTCTCTCTCTCTCTCTCTCTCTCTCTCTCTCTCTGTCTCTCTCTCTCTCTCTGTCTCTCTCTCTCTCTCTCTGTCTCTCTCTCTCTCTCTCTCTCTGTCTCTCTCTCTCTCTCTGTCTCTCTCTCTCTCTCTCTCTCTGTCTCTGTCTCTCTGTCTCTCTCTCTCTCTCTCTCTCTCTCTGTCTCTCTCTCTCTCTCTGTCTCTCTCTCTCTCTCTCTCTCTCTCTCTCTCTGTCTCTCTCTCTCTCTCTCTCTGTCTCTCTCTCTCTCTCTGTCTCTCTCTCTCTCTCTCTCTCTCTCTCTCTCTCTGTCTCTGTCTCTCTGTCTCTCTCTCTCTCTGTCTCTCTGTCTCTCTCTCTCTCTGTCTCTCTGTCTCTCTCTCTCCCTCATTCCTGAAATAAATGAGATTTCACAATATAGATCCCAAATAGCTGCTTTTATTCCTCAATCCATTTATAGTTACATTTAAAGAAACAAGTTTTGCAGACATTATAGCAGCGATAAACACTCGTGCCCTCACCAGCCCCTCACAAAGTAAAAAGACTTTCAAGACTCAAGAGACTTTATCCGCCATGTGTACACATAGCAACTATATATAATACAAAAATAATAGAAGAATAAATGGAAGAAGGATTTAAGCTAACAGGCTATAACGCACTATAACAGTTATCTTGTACACTGTGTTATGTTTAAAACATAATGCCCAGATGTATCGTCAAATTTACAAACTGCACTTTGTCTTGAAGGTTTAATTGTACATTTGATGTCACAGTTTTTATATTACACTTTGCTCTTGGATAACAAACAGGTGAAAAATAATATCTCAGTCTTATACCAGTTACATGCAGTGTTGGGTGTAAAACGTTACAAAGTAATGCGTTAGAGGACTCGGATTATTTTTTTGATGTAACAGTAATCTAACGCGTTCGCTCCGCCATTCAAGTACTCAGTTACTTAGTTACTTTATAAAAAATGTAATCCGTTATTCAGATAATTTATGTAATCCGTGAGCCAGACAGCAGTCATTCCCAATCCATTAGTGTGTGTGTTTGTGTGTGTGTGTGTATGAGAAGGATTTCTGTTTTATCTGTATTCAATTTAAGGAAATTGTGGCTAAACCAAGACTTTATTTCATAAAGGCAGTTAGTAAGGCAGGAGGGTGGAAGTGAGGAATTAGGATGGCAAGAGAGATAGAGCTGGGTGTCATCAGCAAAACAGTGAAAATGGATATTAAATTTACGAAAGATATTACCAAGTGGCAGAAGATAAATGATGAAAAGAAGGGGCCCCAGGACAGAACCCTGGGGAACACCGGTAGTAACAGGGGAAGGCTGAGAACAGAATGATTTGAGATGTATAAACTGAGAGCGGCCAGAGAGATAAGAGTAAAACCAGTCAAGAGGTGTGTGAGAAATGCCAATAGACGACAGTCTGGTGAGAAGAATGGTGTCAGAGATGGTATCAAAGGCTGCAGTCAAATCAAGAAGAATAAGAATTGTAAGAATAATTATAAAGGTCTTGACTAAAACAATATGCATGAGGAAGCACAAAGGAGTTTTCATTTTCTGCAGTGGAAAAGTACTTGAACTAGTTACTGTTATCAGAAACTAACGCAGTAATGTAACGGATTACTTTTTGAAGACAGTAAATTTGTAATGTAATTAGTTACTTTAAACAGTAACGTCCCCCAACACTGATTATATGTACACGGGTTCTAGCAGAGACTTCTTCTCACCAGACTGTCATATAGAGACGCGCTGTCTCTATATGACAGAGATTAAAAACTTACAGCTGTGAGACTGACGTCCCCTTTTTGTTCCCTGGTGACACAATGGCCTTCGTGTGATTCCCAGCTGCTGGATCCATCATGACCAAGTTTGACCCTAATGGCCTCCCATAATCGCAGTGCCGTTACTTGGCTGTGCGTGATAACGGCATGTTTGATGCAGATTATAGGACGACCGAGGAAACATCACCAGGTGCTGAACGGCAAGTTTTATTATAAAAAGCTTTTAGATGGAAGCTTGGCTAAAACTTTATAATACCTTAGTTTTGTGCTCAAGCTACCTTCAAGTGGATCAGGCTCTAGGTTGTTGATGTTCCCCTCTCTGTGGGCTGCCACACCCCCCCATCCTACCCTGCCACCGCATGCTGCGCCGGTTCCCTTTGAGAGATTTTAATGTAACATTTGTTAAATGTTAATGTTTGAGATATTATAAAACTGCATCATCTGTTTCCTCTAACCAGTTTGTCGTGCATTTCTTTATTCCAACAGGTTTATTATAGAAGTAAATCTGAGTGTTGTGATTAATCATGATTAAAATTTTCAATCAATTGACAGCACTAATATACTGTAAATAGTTTATTAAGATAAATACAAAGATAAAACAGTGACTCTGTGTGTGCAGGTCTGTAGTTAATTCTGCGTGAGGTGGCGCTCTCGTCCTCTCCGCTGCGCGTCCTTCGTTAAGGGCGTGTCCGGGTTTCGATGCTTCTCGGGGACTTGGAAGTGACGAGCGCCGCGGCTTTATTACTCGCACGTCCATCCTTCAACTTTATAGAGACGTTTATAGCCGAGGGACATCAGCGAGTCTCTCATCACTGAGTCTGAGTGTGTGTGTGTGTGTGTGTGTGTGTGTGTCTATGAAACATAACAGTTTTAGATGAAAAAACAAATTCGTCTGTGTGGACTGACTGCTGGCCCGAGGAAGCTTCACAAACGAAGTCATTAGCCAGGGCATGTGTGTGTGTGTGTGTGTGTGTGTGTGTGTTTGTGTTTGATCGCGCTCTGCATCAGATTCCGATTGGCCAGTGACAGGAAGTCGACACAAATGAGCTCGCTGATTGGACGGAGCAAAGCTTGAGTGTGTTTTTTTCCTGGACACTTACCTCCTCAACCTCATTTTTTGTCGCCTGAAACACACACGTGAGGATTGTAATAAGGGGAAGTGAGCGTGGCGGGATTTAGCGCGTAATACTCAGAGCAAACACAGACACACACACACAGACACACACACACACACACCTAGCTGGCTCCCGTCCTGGCCTGTTGATGTCTCTCAGCATGCTCCACATTGCACAGCGATCATTAGCGTTCCTTGTCTAAGGCGACGTCTAGAGCGTAGCGTAAGCGCCGTGCGGCGGAGCGTCCGAAATCTCTGAGCTGATTAAATATCGAGAAGAATGAAAGAAAAAAGGAAGGAAACGACATCATCGCCACAGCAGATGTGTTACTACGTCGCTCATTATGCTGCCTATTAAATCGGTTCCCTCAACGGCCCATTATTTTCTCCAATAAAAAGCAGCTCATGTGGCCTCACGTGCCCTAATCTAGCCCTGGTCCGCCCCTCCCCCACTCCTCCTCCACTCTAACCACCCCCCAGGTCCACTTCGTCTCCACTTCAGAAAGCATATTTAAGAAACGATGAAAATCTGCTCGTGTAAAATGAGGCATTCAATGTCTTAAATACGAACCAGACGCTGTTAAGGAGGAGGCCGAGGGGCGGCGCGGCAGGTGTGGAGACGCCGCTTTAATAACTGCTCAGGAAACCTGCCGGGAAGTAAACCCCTGACCCGCCCCCAAAACAAGCCCCCCTTCGACACACACACACACACACACACTCGCCGATGTTCTCATCAGCCAACAGATGAACCCCGAGACTCTCAGACGAACTGCTCTCAAAGCTAAAGCAAGAACAATATATGACTGTTGAATCCTTCACTCTGATCGGTTGATTATTTCTCTAGAACAGCAGCCCTGACTGTAGTGCATTAATGTTAATACATTTGTCTTAATACGTTATGATTTCTATAGGAACATCTCAATAAACAGATCAAATGTGGCGTGAGGTTTTATCGGAAAGACGATCGGAAAACCCTGTCACTTGAATTTTCCACACACCCCTAAGAAACTTTCAGCTGGTTTTCTCTCAATTCGTTCTACCCGTCAGTAAACCCCCCCCCCCCCCCCCCCCCCCACTCCCCCCACGCTTACCGCGCATGCACAAACCTAATGTATGTTATGTGTCACTGCTTTAATCCTTTGCCTTCTGCCACTTTGTCATTGCGATATAACGCTACGACACCCGGAGCAGCAGACCCTCCACAGGTCGATCGACCCGTCACGCCGTGGGTAATGTGTGTGTTTTCACCCAACTTTATGCTCATTTACAGGACATAAGAGGCTCGAGTCGTTTCCTTTCTGATTTCTGACAGATTCCCGTAATGTCTGAGTGAGTTTGGCATTCGGGAAAGGTCAGCTCACGGCGCGAGTCGAATCTGACACCATGGAATCCGTCAAGCGGCTCTTACTCGAAAACAACAGCATTTAGAACTGATACTGGAGAATTTATATATATATACAGTACAGAGCAAAAGTTTGGACACACCTTCTCATTCAAAGAGGTTGAATTTGTGTTATGGCAAGAAAAAAGCAGCTAAGTAAAGAAAAACGAGCGGCCATCATTACTTTAAGAAATGAAGGTCAGTCAGTCCGAAAAACTGGGATAAAGTTTGAAAGTGTCCCCAAGTGCAGTGACAAAAACCACCAGGAAAGGAAGACCGAGAGTCGCCTCTGCTGCGGAGGATAAGTTCATCCGAGTCACCAGCCTCAGAAATCGCAGGTTAACAGCAGCTCAGATCAGAGAGCAGGTCAATGCCACACAGAGTTCTAGCAGCAGACACATCTCTAGAACAACTGTTAAGAGGAGACTGTGTGAATCAGGCCTTCACGGTAGAATATCTGCTAGGAAACCACTGCTAAGGACAGGCAACAAGCAGAAGAGACGCGTTTGGGCTAAAGAACACAATCAAGAACACAATAAAGAAAACTCTTTGAATGAGAAGGGGTGTCCAAACTTTTGGTCTGTACTGTATATATATAGACTATGTGGACAAAAGTATTTGGGCAAACCTGTTACTTATTGAATTCAGGTGTTTCAATCAGGCCTTGCTAATGCTATGCTTCCATACAACTTTGTTTGGGGAAGGCCTTTTTCTATTCCAACATGACTGAGCCCCAGTGCACAAAGCAAGGCGTGGAAAGACTATAAAGACATGCTTTGATTCTGTGTTCGGTGTGGAAGATCTCGAGCGGCCCAAACACAGAGCCCTGACCTCAGTACCATCGAGCAGCGCTGGGACGGACACGAATTCCAACAGAAACACTCCAAAACCTTGTGGACGGCCTTCCGAGAAGAGTGGAAGCAGTTTAGCTGCAAAAATTGAACCGACTCCATATTGAAGTGTGTGTATTTAGATCCAACGTCACTGCAGGGTTGGCCAAATACTTTTGTCCATATAGTTTATCTTTAAAAAAATGAATGAATATTCTTTAATACCTCTTGCTAGGATGAAGCGATCTGAACCAAAACTAAACGCTACATACCTTGATATATGTGTATTCCATCGCGTTACATGCGACACATTTTGATGTCCTGCTTTGTCCCTCACAATCACCTGGAACCAGCGACCGTATCTGATCCGTGATCCAGTAGGTTCGCACCATGAAGCCGTGCTGCTCATTACTGCGTTCAGTAATTTGCTTCACCTGTTCCTCGCTTCACTTTCTGATGAGTTGGTCTATTTCTAAGCTTGTTTTGGTTTAGTTTGCTCGGGGGATATTAATGCATTCACTGTTCTGTTTCCTGATTTGTTTTACTTATTCTCTCTGTGTTATCTCGAGCTTGAACCCAGGCCTATGGCCTAGCTATAGACTTAGTTCTGTTGCTTCTCTTTGCCCTTTTTTATTAAGAAACGTCATGATATCAAAGTTCATATATTACACTCCCCGTAGCTCCTGTTTTTCATTTCGTATCACTAAACAGGTTCAAGTTGAGGCAGTCGTATCCACACACAATGTTCTTCTAAAAAAGCCCAAATTCAGCTTAAAAAGATCCACACTGATACATCGGAGGTACATCGTTGCTCATAAAAAATAAATAAAAAAATAGCAAATAGGAACAGATTCACACTTTCACGTTTGCAAAAACTGGCTCAGAATCTCAACCCCGAGTTGAGAAAGAAGTCTAATGTGAAATGTTTAATACAACCAGAACATTTCTACTGTAAGGCCGTGACACTTTGTTGGAGCTCAGCCCCGACCTAGGGGAGGGTCTTACCACCTGTTATTCCCCACTGCGTCAGGAAGGGCGTTCGGCATAAAACCTGTACCAAAGTGCGTGCGGATCAGATGGTCCACGGTGGCGACCCGTCGACACGAGCAGCCAAAAGACCAACAACAACAACAGTGTTTGTAAACATCATGATTAGGTCGAGTCTATATATTAGCACTGTCGCCTTGCACCTCCAGGGTCCGGGTTCGATTCCCGTCTCTGTGTGCATGGAGTTTGCATGTTCTCCCCGAGCTTGGTGGGTTTCCTCAGGGTTCTCCGGTTTCCTCCCACAGTCCAACGACATGTAGGTTAGGGTAATTGATTTACCCAACTGCCCTGCGATGGATTGGTACCCTGTCCAGGGTGTACCACGCCTTGTGCCCTAAGTCACCTGGGATAGGCTCGCCCCCCCGTGACCCCAAATACAGGATTAATCGGTATAGAAGATTGCGTGATTGAGTGAGTGAGTGAGTGAGTGAGTGATCAACTATGTAAACATGATTGAGCATAAGAAAAATAAATAAATCAATCAATACGAGAGACACATGGAACATCTTTTTTTGTTGTTGTTTTGTTGTTTTTTTTGTCTGTGACCAAAAACAATCACAATAACAAGAGCCTTATGTGAGTTTTACATTTTAATTGACACTTTTTAAAAGTAATGATAACTTTGGTTATACATGACATATCCAAACTGCCAACACACATATTGTGACATCTGAACCCTTCTTTATTGACACACACACACACACACACACACACACAGGATTTCCATATAAGGAGTTTTTTTAAATTTTTTAATTTTTTTTTATCGGTCATTGACCAATATTACATTTCAGGCACAGATTTGGGCCTCTAGAGATTTAAGGGGGATGTGTTTTGTCCCATGTTTTTTTTTTCAAAAACACACACACACACACACACACACACACTTGGGATCTATAAGACTTCTCTCAAAAAGAGAATTCTCATAATGGAAAACCCATGTAAAGGTCAACTGCTCATGCATCCGTCATCGCCTCAATTCAGGATCAAGTATGAAGTTTGCTTTGTAGAACAAAAAGATGAATAAAACTCTGGATGTGAGAGAAAACTTTTAAACTAGTTTACTAAATAATTATACAGACATTTATTTGGTGCCAGGTTTTTGTGTGTGTTAATTGGCGTTCCCAAATAAGTGTGTGAGTGTGTGTGTCCTCCCTAATGCTTAGGATAGGCTTCAGGCCTCCCACAAGTCTAACAGGATAATCACTAAAAACAGAATTAATGAGAGAGTGTGTGTGATTTGTACACACACTTGCTGCTGCTGTATTTTTGACTGATGCATAAACATGGACAATTTCTGCCCTTAACAGACCTTCATATTCTTTCTTTTTGATTCATTTTATTCTATTAAGCACGAATCTAACGCAAACCAAGTGATCACGATCAAAAAGAATCCGAAAGAATCGAAGGTCTGAATCAGCTCACATGAGATCTTTTTGTACCTGATTTCTTGATTTGTTCAGAACATGCGCTCCATCATACGGAGATTATTAGGGCCCAAGAGCGTACACATAAGAAACTGGGTACACATTCAGATCTCATTGAGCCGAACAACTTTTCTCTATGCATGTCATGGGCTCTACTCAGCAGGAAGTCAGTTATTTTGGTTCGTTTGCAAAATGCACCCAATGGAATTTGATCTACTCCTCCTAGGGGATTTTTACGATCGATACCAACCCTGGCCTCAAGACATCTCAAAACATTGAGGATGCAAAATTGCGAGGGGATTTTTGATATCTCAAACGGGTCAGCCGTGAGGATGTCTTAAACTTGTGGCACGGGTGCTTGGACCCGATCAGTGTTGCTTGCAACTATATTTAATGCTTTTATGATTTCGGAGGCGGGTCTGTGAAGTTAATGGAGTCTTGTTTAAGAAATACAACTTGTTTTGTTTTTAATATCAGATTAAATTATAAATGTGTGTGTGTGTGTGTGTGTGTGTGTGTGTGAAAAGAATGGAGCAGTGGTTCCACTTTTATCTTCCAGAACTCATCTTTGAGATTTTATCAAGTACATTCTCCTTTTTTTTAATAAGAAGATCTAATGGAATTCCTCTTATCGCCGCGCTGTAGCTCTCACTCTGTTTACAGTGCATTCGGTTATAAATTCAGTTCCAGGTGAGAGATTTCAGCGATGAAGAAAACAGACGAGGCGGCGACGCTTCACGTGAATTGATTTAGGACGGAGCCCGATGTGCCTGTCACTTTCTCAAGGGCACGGCACCGGGAAGCTCCGGCGTGCACACTCCATGTTTTATTCGCATCAATTTGGCTTCATTTGGCGCCTTGTTAGCGAGCGGCGAGAGCAGGCCCGGGTGAGGGGGAAGCAGACGGGAAAGAGGCGCTCGTCCTGTCGTCACCCCCGTGGCGTGCCGCTGCCTGTCGAGCTGCTGACAGGATTTTATTGGGTTAATAGATTCACTCAGTCTGTCGGGCGAATCACCTCGTAATGCTTTCACACTTTCAGGGGGCTGTGGTGTAAATTAAAATCGCACCGTCTGACTGAACACTTTCATCCTGTTCAACACTGACGATGTGTCTTTTATCTGAATCCAGGAAAACACACACACACACATACAAACACACACTCAAACAAACACAGATCCGGTTTCACATTTATGTAATTGTATTTCGAAATCAGACTCCAGTTAGCTAAACATTCTCCCGTTATCATTAATGCGTTACCAATAAACTACAGGAAGCTCAACGAGCTACAGCGGGACCTCGACACACAAATTTAATTAGAGTTCTTAATGTGAAATTTTGTCTTGTGAAACATGTTTCCCTGTAAAAATAATGTAAATGCAGATTTTTCCAACATTATAATTATATTCTTGCAAATAAAAATAATCAAACAAACCATTCGGAAAAAACATGTAAATGAAGTAAAACCTTAATTTGGCACCAAACCAAAACTGAAAGCGGCTCCCTTTACCTTTTGGGTGCTATGTCTTCACTAAAGAAAAACATAAACTCGCTTGGCCTGGCTTTGCACTGACGCAAACAAGTTTTTAACAGCTCCTGGACGTATGCGCGACTTAGCCCGCGTTTGGTTCGGCTCGGGTCGTTTGCTCATATGTCTACAGTGGTATCTTGGCATACGGCCTTAGAAATCTTCATGTTAAGATCTGAAATTTTTCAAGTTTTTCTCTGATGAGAAAAAAAAAAAAACATTTTAAATGAAAAGATGGCTCAAATCAAAATTAGATTTTAATCAGTAAGTTCACTGCACGCCCTCTAGTGGAGGAGTAATGAATTACAAAGGTAATAGCAGAAAAATGGCAGATTGGATTTTTTTAAAGAATAAATTGAAGCTGATCAGGTCTTTTTTACACACTATTTTTTTTTTTTACTTCAAATGTTTACATATAAAGAGATTTGTTTGTATTTTTTAAGGTTAGTTTAATTTTGAAAAGCTAAAAAGCTGAGGTTTTGTTCAGGTCGTGTTTATAGCTGTGTATTTATTCCTGTATCTTTTTTGCTCATATAAAAAGTTATTTTTTAAACACAGTTAGTGTCGCTGGACTTCATGGTTTCTGTCTCAGTGACGCAAAAAATAAAAAATATGTTTTGTGCCGTGTCTAATTTCTACAGAAGGTTTCATTTGGAGGCTTTACGTGGTTTAATGGCTCTCCTCCGCTCTCGTGTGTGTGTGTGTGTGTGTGTGTGTGTGTGTGTGTGTGTTACTCTCTGCGCCCTGTAGGTAAGCTCAAGTGTGTGTGTGATGTTCAGGCGCCCATGTGTCCCGTCTGTCACCTGGTCCTGCGAGTCGATGAGCTGCAGGAGCACATGGAGCAGGAGATGGAGAGACTATCACAGCTGCACCTGAGGTACACACACACACACACACACACACACACACACACACACACACAGAGTTTGAGAGATTTGTCAGAAATAAACTGACTCAGTAGAGGTAAAGCTGCATGATGAACATCAGGGAAGTTCTCAGTGCTTAGAAATGCTTAGAAGTTTTTCAAACAGAAGAGTTCTCTCAAATGGCTCTCATCCTCTCATCCGTCCTATTATCATCATCGTCATATCCGTCATGTTATCCTTACGTCCTTTACATTATTTTCACATCCTTTACATCATCCCTATGTCCTTTCTTTTATTGTAACACTGTAACACTGTCACCCTCACATCCTTCCTGTCATCTTTCTATAATTCCTTACATCCTCATCCTTACAGCCTCATCATCATCCTCACATCCGCGCTGCCGTCCCCCGCGGGATGTGAGGATGATGATGAGGGAATACGTTTTTTTTGTGTGAGTGAATACGTTCTGTCTCTGAGTGAATCAGGGCGGAGCAGTGGATTAAAGCTCTCAGTTCACATGAAGGATCTGTCTAATAAACACATTACAGCGCTAATCCACTTAGCAACACAGCGCTGGACACTGAGTGTGTCAAATGATATTCACCCCGAGGGTGTGTTACACACACAGAGAGAGAGAGAGAGAGAGAGAGCTTGTCTGACTTTTATAGCGGTTAAATTCTCTGCACTTTAACTCACTTCAGTGAAATTTTATTTTTTGGAAATTTAAAACATTTAATGTCTCACCATAAAAATTAAACATTCAGTGGAAACAACAACAACAGTTACAGTATATATAAAAGATCAGTTATAACAGTTATAATTCCTTTCGTTTTTCTTTTTCTGTCTTTTCCTCCTTTTCCTCTCTCTCTCTCTCTCAGTGTGAGTCCAGCTCAGAGCGAATGTCTCTCGGCCGGGTTATCCAGGGTAAGAGTCGCCTCACCTGTTAACATATTATAATAATAATTATTATAATTTTTTATAATAATAAGTTTTTATAATAATAATAATAATAATAATAATAATAAATATATTAATATATTATTAATATATTATATTATTATTATTATTATTAATATATTATTATTATTATATTATTATTATTATTATAATTATTATTAATATTTTAATACAATAAATAAAAAATATATATCTTTTTAATTGTTCTAGAAATGTAAGATTTATTATTTTGTTTGTTTGCTTGCATGTTTGTTTCGGGTTAACAGTAGTGTTTTATTTTAATTTGTTATTAAAAATTCTGTATCATTTTCATTTCATGAATTATTATTATTCAATAAAATTAGATTGTTCTTCATTTATCAAAGTACAGGAAGGACCGTGACACACACTAACACACTAATGTAATGATTCGATGCGATCCGTGTTGATTCAGCTTCATTTGGTTAGATTTTGTTCAGTTCTCTGTGAATCGGTTTAATTAAATTGAATTGAATTTCATTCTGTTTGATCCAGTTAAACTAGATTCAGTGTCTCTCTCTCTCTCTTCTCTCATCTTTCTCAGTCTGTGTTTTCTGTCCACATTAAGCGCGAAGGCGGCTCGTGTGTTTCGTCGCCCCGCCCCTCTGACGACGCCGTACACTCCGACAGGTACCAGGTGAGTCCCCAGGCTCCGCCCACATCCAGTCCTGTCCAAACCAGATCAGGTTCTCTGAAGCTCCGATCAGGTTCAGGAAAGCTTGATGAGGAAATTACATGCTGTAGTGTCGCCACCTGCTGGCTATTGACTGTCAGAATGCTGTGCGTTAGTAAGGGCGCCCTGCTCCTCCCATTCACATTAGAGAAAAGAGTTTCTTTATTCGCAATTGTGAAAGAGAAATGTTTTTACATTTTTCTAATTTTGCTCTTTGTTTGTTTATGTTTCTTCCTCGCAGACGTTTTTACGAGTCCGAGCCAACAGACAAACACGGCTCAGCGGTACGGAAATGTTTTACAATGTTACACTGTTAGATCACACACACACACACACACACACACACACGTTTCGGTTTTAATACTGTATTTCTTCAAGCAGTTAGCAGCTTGAACAATCACAAATACTTTACATTTACTGTAAATTGTATTTTATTTTTTATTACTTATTAATTTAATTATAAATTTGGGGTATTGTACAATAAAATAGTACTTTTCTTTAGTGATTTATTTTCAACATTCCAGAACGATAAGGGATTTTTAAAAACAAACAATGAAAAACATGGTAATTAAGGTTGTAATCAAATAACAACATCAACAGTCAGTAGTTATTGTAAGACATGAAGGTCGGCTGTTCTGGATCAGTTCTCACAAGAACAGTATTGTATCGAGTGTGTGTGTAAACCCCATCGAGCTCCATGATGAAACCGTCTCTCATGAAGACCTTCCCAGGAAAGCGAGACCAAAACTTACTGCTGCAGAGGAGAAGCTCATTTAGAGTCACCAGCCTCAGAAATCACCAATTAACCTCAACCAGCACCTCAGATTAGAGCCGTTATGAAGCTTTACGGAGCAGAAGGAGCAGATATACATCTCAATATCACCTGTTCAGAGGAGATTATTGTGTGTTTTATATAAACGCCTTCAGGATTTTTTTTTACGGTGTATCAAGAAATAAACATCAGGAACGACTGTGGAGTTAGAAGGGGTGTACAAACTTTTGTCTGGTAGTGCATACAATGATTATAAACAAACAAGCAAGTGGATAAAACATAGATACATAAAAAATAAATAATTTAAATATATACATATTTGTTTGTTTGTCTGAAAGCCTGACATTTCCTCTGGAAGGATTTTTTTTTTTGTTTCCATGTTTGATGATTTTTTAAAGATTCCCTTCTATTTAAAAAAATCTAGACTTTAGTATGATGTGGGGAAGCATTTGTGTGTGTTTATTTTCAGATGAGGTCACAGCACACTTCAAACAGAGTGTCTCGGTGGAACTCTGACCTCTGATCACACACGGCAGGGCTGAGGACTTGTTTTTTTTTTTTTTTGTTTCTTTCTTTATTTCTTAGCAGCAAAATTTGGAGCCAAAAACGAACAAATAAAGCAGGAATTCTGACAGTTAGACGTGAAGATTAATCGTATTAATCATGTTTTAGAAGGGGTGTACAAACTTTTGCGCGTTTTGCCGGTGTACAACATCAATAACAAAATAAAACAACAAATAACAAAATAAAACAACAAACAAACAAATACATATAATTCTTTAATTATTTATTTTTTATTTATCTATGTGTTTTTCATTTGCTTGTTTGCTTATAATCATTGTGTGCACTACCTGACAAAAGTTTTGCGCGTTAATTTCACTGTTTACTTTTGAAATGCAATTTAAAAAACGTTTTCAAGCAAGTGTTTATTATTTGCACATAAACACGGACCTAATCATAAAGTGTACTCGTTATCTATAATTTTGTGTGTGTTTGTTTTTTTATTTTTTTATTTCTATATTAATTTTTTTGTTTGTTTGTTTTTGTTTGTTTTTATGGATATTTGTGTGGACGGGATTGAAAATAGACAAACACGATGGAAAATAACTCTAAGAAAAAAAAGAATAAAGAGCAATATAAAAATATTATTATTATTATTATTATTGTTGTTGTTGTTGTTGTTGTTATTATTATTATTACATGTAGACTCGGTTAACCCGGATGTTAGTTGCATTACGTTATTGAGTCGCTAGGAGGGAGTATTGAATATAAATCTCTCTTTCTCTCTCTCAATGAAGTGTTACTGGTGTACACTTGTTAAACTACAAAGTGGTAGCAAAAGGTTTGGAGACTAGTTTTGTAACACACCAACAGATGGCAGCACAAGGCTGCAGACACACGGTCACTGGGAGCGCCGACCTTCATAAGTCAGCGTGCCAAAAGACATCGTCCTGTGCACATCTGGAGCTGTGCAACTGGTGCTATTCTAACCATGTGTGCTACCACGTAAAGAGTGATTCTGTGTGAAACGTTTTACATGATTTGGCAAGTTTACGGCGAGTTTACGGCGATTAAAGAGTCATCAGAGCAGAAGAAAAATCACTAGAAAACGGCAAGAGATCAGGAAGACCTTCAAGGGGCTCAACCCCTGAAAAATGTTGAAGTCATTCGGCAAATTGTGCATGACGATCGTCAGAGAACGATCCACAACATTGCTCCTGATGTCTGTGTGTCATACAGGACGGTCCAGACGATCCTCAGGTGGGATTCGCCGTGTGGCTGCAGAGTTTGTCCCCAGGGGCAGAAGGAACATCACGTCGAAGTCTGCAAAGAACTCCGTCAGTGTGCCGTGAATCACCTGTCCTTGGATGTGTCGAGGATCATCACCGTTGATAAAACTTGGGTGTACGGTTCGATCCTGAGACGCCTTCGCAGTGAAAGATCCCGTCATCTCCATCACGGAACATCTTCTGATGAGGAGCTCGACCAAGTGCATGCTCATCATCTTCAGGATCAGGAATTCGCCCCCAGCAGCCAGACGGTCATTAGCGAAAAATCTACCGCCAGGTTTTAATGGCGCCTGAGAGAGAACGCTCGGTGAAAGTGACCGGACTGAAAGTGTGGTGCGCCAATCTCGAAACTTTTTGATACCACCTTCATATAACAGCGCCCCTCATCATTAACACAGAGTTACACAGAGGAACTGGAAACTGTTCAGGCCCTGAAACTGTGTTTATTTCATCTCTTATCTGTTATGAATGGAAACAATTTGATAAGACCGTCCGACTTCTCCAGCGCTGCTGGACACAACAGTCTTATCACGCAGCACTTTATTCATCTGATTCCTTCCTCTTTTCCTGTCTTTGGTTTTCTATTTGTTCTTATGTTTCTGAAATCAGCTGTTTCACATCAGAAATGTTATTCCAGACGCTCTGATTTTAATAATGATAAAAAACATAAAATAAATATTAACTACTCTCTCTCTCTCTCTCTCTCTCTCACTGACTCTTGTGTTCTGTTTGTTTTCGTCTTTATTCCTGTGAAAAGCTCGCGTTGGGAAGACGAAGAGAAGGAAAGCAGACGAAGAGCAGGTACGCACACAACACCTTTCACTTTCACTCAGACGTGACAAGAGTGTAAATAAATCACTGTGTGTCACGCTGTTATAGGAAAACCATCGAGAGGGACTTCATCACTCCGTTACATCGTTGCTTGTTTTCCCGCCACTGCACTTTCCCGTGTTCTTTATTCCTCTTACACCACATACATTTTAAAACATTAAAATGAATAAACGGAATATATGTGTGTGTGTGTGTGTGTGTGTGTGTGCACAGAGAGATGGAGTGTGTGTTGTGGAAAACGGATCGGTGGCAGCAGCAGGAGCAGGAGACGAGTACGAATGGAGTGAACAGAGGAGAGTGCACATGGTGTCCATCCTGTCTGGATTCAGAGGTACACACCCACTGCTCTCTCCCTCTCTTTTACAAACACACACACACACTTTAAGCATGGACAAAAGGACAGAAGTTGGTTGAAGTGTAAAATCCTGACGCCGAGTCTGAAGGCTGCGCTAATTGTCTATTTGAGTTACATTACTTGATTTGTGTGTACAGAGAGCGAGACACAGACAGACAGACAGACAGACACGAGGCAGAAATCTTGAATCGATAGTCTTGAAATTCATTCTCTGCTTCTTTCTGTCTCTTTCTCACTCTTATCAGTGTTATCTCTACATTTATGTGTTTGCATTTCTCTTATTCTCTCTCCGTCTCTCTCTCTGTCTCAGGCGTAGTAAACAGCACGTCTAAAGAACAGCAAGACAGTGACGTGGACTTGGATGTGGACGGAGATGATACTCTGAGATATGGCCGAGCACAGTATCCTTCACACACACACAAAAGGAAGGAGGGGAAGGAGGTAGGAAGAAATAGATGACAGGCGAAAGAGAATAAGGAAGGAACAAAGCATAAAGTAAAAGGAAGGGAAGAATGAAATGAGGAAGGAAGGAAATTGGAAAAAAAAAATAATAAGAACATAAAAGCAAGGAAAGATGGAAAGGAAGCTGGAAGTGAGGGAAAAAGGAAGGAAAAAAGGAACAAGAAAGTGAAAGAAAAGAAGGAAGGATATGATGAAAGTAGAAGAATATAGTGAAAAATCACGGAAGGAAAATTGAATGATACAATGAAGGACAGAAAGAAGAAAAGTAAATAGAAAATAAAGATGGAAGGAAAGAAACAAAGTGGACGATAGAAAGATGGACAGATGGACAGAGAAAACAGAAATAGGACAGGAAAAAGGGGAAACGTGACGGGACGTACTGTACAACTGAATGAAAAGTAAATAGAAAGAGGAAACTGCTGGGGGATGAGGAGGAGGAGGAGGAAGTGACGAAGATCAGTGAGACGGGACGATACTGTGATCACCTGTACTGTGACATCACCAGTGTAATTAAATCCGCTCGATAACATGGAGTATTTGTAGTGAGAGTGAAGCTGGACAAACTCGGCCTCGTGCTCCTGAGCTCAGGTGTCCAGATACACGGAGACGGACGTGATCCCGAGTGGGGGAGACACCGAGGACGCCGAGACTGGGTTAAAGTATGAACTTGAGCTTGTCTGAGTTGTGTGATCTGGATTAAATCTGATCTGGATTAGATCTTATCTGGATTATTTGATCTGGATTAGATCTTATCTGGATTATTTGATCTGGATTAGATCTTATCTGGATTATTTGATCTGGAGTAGATCGTATCTCGATTATTTGATCTGGATTAGATCTTATCTGGATTATTTGATCTGGATTAGATCTTATCTGGATTATTTGATCTGGATTAGATTTTATCGGGATTATTTAATCTGGATTAGATCTTATCTGGATTATTTTATTTCATTTGAAGATTTTATTACATTTTTTCTAAGCTTTCATATTCAGCATGGTGTCATTTTACAGAAATTAACCTACCAAGAAGCTCTTCATTCCTCTATTGTTTGTTTTTCTCTGACTTTGTTCCTGAGCAGGGAAGCTGTGAGTCGACTTTCCCCAGAACTCACCAGGTGGACTACAGCAGGTGAGAACAATCTCTCTCTCTCTCTGGATCATTCATTCTGGAAAAACAGTTCAGGAATAAAACACTGTGTGTTTGTGTCTGCACGTGTAGAAACTCCATCTACAAGTAACGAAGACCACAGCAGACCTGATATCAGCGTGAACGTCTCTCCCGGCTGCCGGAGCTGTCAGTTTGAGATGTGAGTAAACTTCCCCGCTTCTTGTGGCTGTAGAATTGGCCGATATTCAACATTTGGCCCTGCGTTCATCATCTCTTCGCTTTGCTTAATTTTGTAAATTCTTAAACGGTTGTTGAAAACAATAAAACCTCCTCAAGTGTGTGTTTTCATGAATGAAACAATAGTAACACATTTTCTCTGATCATCTGTTGAATAAATATCACTTTAGATGTTTTTTTATTGTTAATGAAATCCAATATATTGACACAGATGAGATGTACAAGCTCGGCTCTGCTAACCCTGATGTGACTTGTGTCTTTTGAATTAGAGCTCTGCATTTTAACACTTGTGGTACAGTTTGAGCGGCACACGAGCAGCAGTGCGAAGGAATGTGTGTGTGAGAACTCAGAGCAGGCTTCAGAGATGAGACAGGAGATGGGAGTGATGTGACAATGTCAACTGTTAAAAGCGCTACACAAATAAAATAAAAAAAATTGAATTGAATTTGTGTACTTTTGGAGGAAGAACACGTTCAGAGATAGATTCTTCCCTGTTCCCGAAATGAGGCCTTTTCTTTTAAATCTCATCTTTTTCAAAAAAAATTTTTCACCAAAACAAACAAAAAAATCACTTTTACCAATATAACTACACGGGAACCTTGGATCATGAGCATAAGTAGTTCCGGAAGCGGGCTTGTATTCCAAAACACTCGTAAACCAAATCTAATTTTCCCATAAGAAATAAGGAAAACCCAAATTATTCGTTCCACAGCACAAAAAATAAATACATAAAAATAAAGAATACAAAATATAAAGGAATATAAAGGGGGGGGGGGGGTAAAAGCGAGAGAGTGTGTGTACGTGTAACGGTGTGTGTGTGTCGGTGTAAAATTATGCACGCGCGCACACACACATAGCAGACACGCTGAAACAGAGAGGGAGATGTTGATTATACCAGTAAGAGACAAGCACTAAGACCCAGCAGGGGAGACGATTACCCACAATTCCGCAGCGCATGAGAGAGAAAAATCATTGGCTCAGTTGTGATCATCTGACGCTCGGTCTCAAAACAAGAGCGCATGCGTAATACATGATACTCGGTACTCGTAAACCAAGACCTGCTCTTTTTTCAAGTCAAAATTTATTTAAAAACTTTGCTTGACTTGCGGAACACTCGTAAACCGGAAACTTGCGGAAAACTCGCAATCTGAGATTCTACTGTATCTTTATTTTCTGCAGGTCTGCCTTCCCAGAAATCTGCAGCGCTGAAATTGGAATACGCTGCTGCAAGTTATTGCTTATCTTGTTTATTTTCCAGAATAAAACCTCCAGATGAGGCAATATTACCTGAAAACCTTACAAGCTTCGCTCCTTTCCCCTCTTCTTATCTTTTCCCTAGTCCTCTCATGACAATTAGATTTTCACACTTGAAAGACACTCTGACCACTCAAGTATTTTTCTTTGATCATGAGAGAATGTGTGCAATGTTTGTTCCTGCAAAATGAAATCGATGAGTGTTTGATTTGTTTGAGTGTTTGAGTGTTTGAATTGTCATTCCTGTTAGAAGTATTTAATAAGTATTTAATAAGAAAAAAAGTAAAAAAATTGTTTTTGTCATGGTGTGTGGGTGTGTTTCTGTGTGTTTGTGTTCCAGGCCGTCTGGTGATTCTTTTAACACCCTGGAAGCGTTGAAGTCACGGATCCGAGACCTGGAGAAGCAGCTGACTCGAGGAGACCGGATCAAATGTCTTATCTGCATGGTGAGGCTGTAAGGCTACTAAACAGCGTTAGTGCTTCTTAATGCATGCTCGTTGTAAAGAAAACCGCAAAATGTCATAAGATTTTGTCATTTTAAACATGTCACATATTCACGTTCACAACATGTCCTGAACGATGATACACTATCTTGACGGACTGTTGTTGTACGGATGTTTGCAGGACTCGTATACGATCCCGCTGGCTTCCATCCAGTGTTGGCATGTGCACTGTGAAGAGTGCTGGCTCCGTACACTGGTGAGACACACACACACACACACACACACTTACACACACTTACAGTACTAATGTAGTGGACTCGGGCTGCCAGAAGGGCACCGGATACGATCCGTATGATCCGTCTATGGGTCGCATCACTAGCAAACAACAACATGTACCTGAGTCTATATATTTTAATGAGGCATTCTTAATAATACACTAGATGTGACCGACCTCACAAACTAATTGCCGTTCTCAAATAAAAAAATAATTAAATGTCATTTGTTCCTAATGTCCTTCCACCACTGATGATGAGATAACATTTTGCATGAGTGATGAATTAGGGTTAGGGTTAGGGTTATTGCTGACTGTATCGCTGACTTTGACCCACTTAAATACATAATAAATCTCAACCTAGTGCACTACATAGTGAACATGATGATTTAAGCAATTGCTGCGAAGTGTGCTTTTTGATTTTATTATATTGCATGAAAACGTTAAAAGTTCAGTTAGATGCTTAAAATGAAACTCTGACCTGAATCGTGTGTTCACAGGGAGCGAAGAAGCTGTGTCCCCAGTGTAACACCATCACTTCCCCAGGTGACCTGCGGCGTGTGTATTTGTGACGAGGCTGCGCTGCAGCACCGAGCAACAACGCTTATTAAAGCCTTTGTCTTTTTGATTGGACTATACATAGACTATAGACTTACAGTATGTTATGTGAGAGTTACGTATTAGTGGGCGGAGTCTAACTGAATCAGAGGCATGTCTCGGTTCCACTCAGTTCTGACCTCTGTGCTTGTCTTGGCGCCAACTCAGCTCGAGTGAGGAGCAGTGCAAGTCTGGCACCATCATGTGACGGTTGGATGTAATTACAACATGTCGCACTGAAATGTACACTGGCTGTAACTACAATCACACACACTCACACCAGGGTCGGTGCCATGGGGGGGCCCCCCGGGGGGGCCTGGACACGCTTTCCCCACCAATCCACAATCCATTAAGATGGATTTTAATAATTATAATTGTGAATGAAATATACAAACAAACTACGTAACCTGTTGTGTAGAACAAATAAATGAATAAATACAATTTATCAAAAACAAAGATAAAATAAAATAAAAAAAAGAACTGTAAAAGTATAATGATGTCATAATGAAGCTCACTCAGTGCTATTCTCTATGTTGCTGAATAAGGAGTGTGGCATTTTATGGGTTATTCTGTTCAGTTAAATCAGTGATTAATGTGATCGTTACAGATACTGTAGGATTATTCATCATGTTATACTGGTGAGATCCTACTGTAGACTTATTAGATTTATTTCAACATTGCCTTTCAATCTTCATTTATACATAATTATATTATTCTTTTTATTTCTATATTTTTTTTATTCTACATCATGCTTCAACTTTTAAAAGATCAATGTCTTAAAAAAAAAAAAAAAAAAAGACGGTGTTTTTTCAAATACAACAATCTGGCAACCTCAAAGATGTGATCTAAATAATCCGAATGTAAACATTAGAAAATCCACTTAAACAGATGCGAAAGCTGAATCTGAACACCAGGAACTTTCCCTACAGAAATATTAACTTGGCTTTGGAACTCTGAATAAGACACTTTATGACTGCAGAGGTCAAAAGAGATTCAAAAACAGGATGCTTTAATTAACCCCTCTCTCTCTCTCTCTCTCTCTCTCTCTCTCTCTCTCATGATGTAAATATATTAAGCAAGAAAACGTGTACATTTGTATGTTTATTAACTTGTACTGATTTTGTAATTTAATATGTTGAATAGGATTTCAGGAATGTTTCCTGGATGACTAAATATGAGCCTGTAACTATAGAGTAAGATTTTTTTTTCCTTTTTAACCATTATTAATTATTAAATTTGTGTAAAACAGGTGGTTACATTGCAAAGATTTCTGATAGTTATTATAATACTTTTGTAATATTTCCAACACTTAAAGGCTACAAAAGATTCTAACGAATCATGAGCACCTTACCATGTGCAGAGCCTCAGATTTGTTAGATTAAAATGTGAATTATTTTATATATATATATATATATATATCCAGGTAGCATTAACAACTAAACACATGAAAACCATGTCAAAATACAAACTTTTTTCTCTACTTTAATATACATAATATTAATGTTGATCTTAATATAGGGGTTCAGAGTGTTAAAATTGGTTTGATTCCATGATTATTCATGTTAATCGAAGTGTGTTGAGTCAGTGACGAGGCGCGGCAGCACGGGATATGAGAAAAGCAAAAACTCTGAAGTGAAAGAGTAAATATCGTAATGGAGCATTGTTACTTATTTAAGCCTAAGATGTGAGTTTTCTTTAGCACAGCGTATAGCGCTAGTTTTGTTCATGTCTGTACTGAGCGTCAGAGCGATAAAGCACTTTTCATAGTTTTGATCTGATATTAATTACTTGGAAATAAACATCCACATATTTCAGAAGGAGATCTCTTTCTTGCTTTTTTGTGTGTGTGTGTGTGTGGGGGGGGGGTTAATAATAGTAGTAGAATAGGATATGGAATAGAATAGTACTATACATACTATGAGTTATTATGCATCATTGATGGTTAAAGAGTTTGTAGAAATAGTTAAAAATTTTAAATCCAATAATAATCTGCTGATCTTTAATGTAATGAGTGATATTATTATTATTATTATTATTATTTTTATTTGAGGTTGAAGTCCACGTCCATGTCTGTGTGTCTCTCTGTACAGCAGAACTCTCTGTCTCACTCATTAATACACAGAAATCACATTCAGTAAGGTCGAGTATCTGACGCCTTGTTCACACTAAGTTGTACTTCTTTGGTGCTCAGACAAACACAATATCCCTGTTCGGTAATCGGAGAGAGAATCATCTGCACCTGAAAAATCTTTCATTCTAAAATGACACACATTAAAATTCACTTATACCAATTCAACACTGTTATTTCAGCAGTGAAGTTGACCATAGATTCAGTAGTAAAGTTATCAGGGAACCAGAACGGACAACAAATGCAGGTCACTTCCAAAACAACATAGGACTCCAGGGAAAAAAAAAGAAAACCTTAGAGATCAGGCAAGGGATCTGACAAAAGTAGTTTATTAAATGTGATAACGTGACTTTCATTTCATACAGTGAGGTCAATAAGTATTTGATCACCCTGTGATTTTGCAGGTTCTCTGCTTAGAAATCATGGAGCGGTCTACAATTTTCAGCATAGGTGCATCTCCACTTTGAGAGACAGAATCTAAAAAGAAAAATCCGGAAAATCACATTGTATGATTTTTTTAAACAATGTATTTGTGAATTACTGTGTCAAATAAGTATTCAAATACGTCAAATAAGCAGGGATTTGATCTGCATCATACCGTGTGAGACTGGAAGCTCAGTATAACAGGAGATTACGTGTTTAAGTTGATATGGATTCCAGTTCGTTGTTGGAGGCTCAGGTAGACTAGCGGGCAATCACCTCACCGTCAACAAACCCGAGTGATCAGTGAGAGTGGGGAGGACAGCATCTAAACATCCCAGTTCACCAGCATACTCTACGTCCATGAGTCCCCCAGATCCGCTCCTTTACCTAAGGTTCATCAATTTACAAAAATGCTTGGACTGTGTCTGAATCTCGAACATTAATTGGACAAGCAGCCTGCATCCTTTGATCGAAGTAGGCATGGCGGATCGTAAGACACCAGCAGTTATTTATCTTTTCTTATCTCTAATCATTTTCCTTTTAGCTGGAGCTACATTATCTCAGGTATAACTGAATGTCGACTCTAAAAGTTCAGTCGCCTGATCCAGTTCTGTGGAGTCAGATGGCGATCCGATCAAAGTTGATACTGTAACTCTGGGAGATTATTGATAAAGCTCTGTGCGGTATTTGATGTAAATGTACGTTTAAGGTGGAAGCGCGGTGCTGTGCTGCATACATTATTACTATGACACACTTTAACTGAGACAAGATAGTGATCTGAGATAACTTCAGACTGTGGAATTGTGAATAAATTTCTTATACTTAATCCAAAAGATAATATTAAATCTAAAGTGTCACCTGCTTTACTACACACTGATTTATTCCTACTGAGTCCAGTATGGACAAGAACGCTGTTCTCAGAGGGTCTTCTGGATTCTCAAAATGAATATTAAAGTCTCCAGCAATTAACGCTTTGTCTACAGAAACAACAAGGTTTGAGAGGAAATCTGCAAATTCGCAGAGAAACTCCGAGTACGGCCCTGGGGGTCTGTAAATGATGATTAGCGGGATCGACTGAGCTGACGTTATGTTACTATAGAGAACTTCAAATGCATTCAATTTGTGTCTGTTTTTGTACGATAGACAGATTATCATTGAAAATAACTGCGACTCCTCCTCCTCTAGCAGTTAGCCGAGGCTGGTGTATGTAGCTGTATCCAGGAGGACTCGCTGCATTTATGTTTATGTTTAGCTCGGGGAACAGACACAGTCTCAATAGGATGAACCCTGAGTGACGACTCTCTGCAGCTAGCAGACGGTTGGTTTAGCCTGTCTGTCTGCTCCCTGGCACCTTCCCGAGTCGGATGGACACCGTCCCGCCCTAACAGGACAGCTTTGCCCTCAAAGGTCTTCCAATTATCTATAAAGCCCATATGATTTTCGGAGCACCACCTGGACATCCAGCGGTTCAGCGATCATAACCTGCTGTATGTCGCCACGTCTCATTGGGATGGGACCAGAGCAAACTACTTCATCAGACATCGGCTTCAGTAATTTAAACACCTCTGTAAAGTTATGCTTGCTAACCTCTGACTGATGAAGGCGTATATCGTTAGCTCCAGCATGTACCACTATCTTAGAGAACCTATGCTGTCCTAGAGCCCTAAGATTACCTGCTATGTCCGGTGCTCTGGCTCCCGGGATACACCTGACCACTGCCGCTGGCGCCCCCTAAAGGCCGAGCTAATTTCACATGTCTCAGTATAGAGTCTCCTATAACCAGAGCTCTTTCAGGTTTCTCAGCGCGTGCATCACTGAGGAGCGCGAACCTTTTGGACGTGTGTGTGTGTGTGTGTGTGTGTGTGTGTGTGTGTGTGTGTGTGTGTGTGTGTGTGTGTGTGTGTGTGTGTGTGTGTGTGTGTGTGTGTGTGTGAAGAATTAGGTTAACTGTGGATAAGCCCTGTCCTGGTCGCTGATGTCCTGGGTCATTAAATCCTACGACTAAGAACAGAAAACTCACCTGCACGAACAGTCATCTAACCAGACCTGACCTCTGTGAGAGACAGCGAACTAAAGCACTACATTCAGGTCAGTGTGTTTTTTATTTATTATTTAAAGCAAATAAAGCAAATAAAATGAAGAAGAAGCAGAGGAAGAATGTGTGACTTCAAATTTGAGGAAATGACCTAATGAACTGTGACAATGACCTCTCGACAATCCAGTGAGCTGTTAAGCCCCGCCCACATCAGTCATCAACCATGTGACATGATTATAACATCAACATGATGGGACACAAGACATAGATAGATAGATAGATAGAATGTGAAATGCAGCGCTCAGAAGATCTCTAATGAATGCCTGTGATCTGATTGGCTGAAGTGAGTGGGGGCGGAGTGATGATGGCTGTCATTTAGATGAGCAGTAAGTCTGACACACACAGGCACATACACATACAACATCAGCAAAGGTATGGACTGTGATTTTAGACTTATGGTCGCTAATTATGTTTATTTTTGTTTTACTTACAAAACAAATTAAGATTTTATTTAATTTGATGTTTTCGCACGTAGTTTGTTTATTTGGAATACTAATATCTTGTTAGTGCAGTAAGGACAATAATGTTTTATAGAAGACTAGGATACCTACAATATTTTATTAATAAGCTGTATTGTTGTATTCAACATTATGCAAAGCCTTCAAAATGTTAAATTATTTAAAGTTTTTAATGGACTGTATTACCGTAACAATGTATTAGTGGAATAAAACATAAAGAGGCCATCCGGCTACTTCTCCTGCCTTATTGGTCACTGATCCTCTTCATTAGCCCAACCTGACTTCTTAAGTAAGTCTTTAACTGCATTTTGGATCAGTGTGATGCCTGGCGTGTGTGCACCCCTGTGTGCTTATGTGTATCTATGCCACAGTTTCGAAATGCAACATTGCGGACCAAGACTTGGCAAGACTTGGTGCCTTATCATACCTGTATTTATTTGTATGAACATTTCAACCCTTTTTTAAACCACATACAGATCAGACTGATCGGCTTAGAGTGGTTATAGTTATATGCTGAGTTATAAGATGAGTGCATTTTAAAGATAAGAAAAAATGTAGATGTTTTGGTGGTCATCATTGTATGACCTCTAAATTGAGTCTCTGAAGTCGGGAGAAATGGATCAGGACCTTGCCGCTTTTACAGTTGACAATTGCATTTATGACATTTGGCATGAGGGTAAAGTTAAAAGACTCAGGCATAGCTGGAGGCAGCAGATTTGAAGATGCTACCATTTGCTTTGGGAGTAACAAGAATGAACAGAATTATGAATCAGTATATTAAAAAGACGGTGCATGTTGGACGGTTTGGGGACAAAGTTAGAGAGGCCAGATTGTTTAGACATGTGCAGAAGAGGGATACGGGGTATATCGGGAGGAGGATGTTAGAGATGGAGCTGCCAGGCAAGAGGAGAAGAGGAAGGCTCAAGAGGAGGAAGATGTGGAAGACAGAGTTGGATGGAGACAAATGGTGATGCCTAATGGGAGCAGCCAAAAGAAGAAAATGTACCTATCTGATAGAGAGCAGAGAGCATCCCAGATAGCCAAAGGTATTCTTGATAGCCGAAATCTATCACGATTGCCAGAATGTTCCCTTTGGTTGTATCTTAGCAGGTGGTGATTTGTACTGTAGCACATACTAGCAGTGTGTGGTTCCACCAGTATATTATACCTAATGCTACGAAAAATGTAAAAAATTTAATAAAATAAAAAATGATATATGTTTTCATGATTTATTTAATGGATATAAATTCATGACAATATCTTCAGGACCTGGCTGCTTTTCTTGAAGTTACTTAAATTTAAATTTACCTTTACATTTACAGATCTGGACAAGGGCGTCTGCCGAATACTTGAGATATAAATGTTAAACTCAAATGTAAATGACAAACGCTTTTCACATGTACAGTAGTTCCCATGAATTAGTTGTCCATGAACCAATTTAGTCATTTCAGCGCTACACAAATCAAAACTTATAACATATTCTCAGTGGACAGAACATATTCTCATAACATGAATGTCCCCCCCCCCCCCCCGCCAGGGCTCAGAACATGTCCTTAATGACCAGAATGTATCCCTAATTACCAGAACATAAGCCTGATGGCCAGAACATAATCTCAGTGGTGGAAATGCATGCACCACGGCCAGAGTTTATCCTAACTAGTAAGAATGTTAACCCTGATGGCATGTAATCTTGACGACCAGAATGCAACCATCAATGGCCAGAACATATCCACAGTGAGCCACTAATCTTATCTGATCTAGAAGAGGAGTGTCATGACTGCACACTGACTTCCTAACAAGCTAGAATAAGTGAAGAAATTTATTTCACCGTATATTTGACCAATTAAAGACATATTTATGTCCCATAACTTATGTGAGTCGCTCTAGATAAGAGCATCTGTCCAATTTAAATGGTAATATTTGAGCAAAGAAAATCATACAGTGAAAGACAAAAGTGTAATAGTGGTGACTTATAATAGTAGACGCATAATCTGTTTTTCCAGGTTTTTCACCTGCTTTGAGTTAATTGACATTAAGCCCTTTATGGATCTTTGACTGTCTACTATCAGCTGCTAAATAAATATTTTCACTTGTCTAAGCAACAAATGAATCATATAATTCTGTATATAATACAGTAGCCTATAAAAGGTGTAGTACCGGTGAGCAGAAATTTTATGTTCACAAATAACAACCGCAGTTGCAGGTTATGGTCATTTTGTATAGTATCTCTCCTCGCTTCTTAATTTGTTCCCTCTATAGAAGCGTTGTACCATGTGCTTGGTTTATTTCACAGAGGGATGCCAGGACCGAGGCCGGTAGTTCTGAGTGGCCCATCAGGAGCAGGAAAAAGCACTCTGCTCAAGAGGCTGATGCAAGAATATGAGGGAGTGTTCGGATTCAGCGTCTCCCGTAAGCAAGAGTGGCATGTGTGGCCTTTAATAATGCTTAAGCTGTCCTTATACCCTTATACATAAACAGGCTTAGCAAACCTTCAGGAACTCAGAAAAGCACTTGGATGAGGAAACAGAGATCTGTAATATGACCTTTGCAGCAGCTGACCTTATGTGTGACCCCATGTGTGACATGGCAAAAATAAGTGTTTCATAAAATATGTTTCATAAGATTAAAATGTATGCGACAACTGGGGCAAGAAATGCTCAGTTGGAACGGGCGAATGCCTTAGTCAGCATGATGCACCACATTTCTTACTATATTCATGGATCAAATGCCATGGTAAAAGAGCTTGGAAACTTTAGTGAACCTCAGGATTATTTAACTGAACCTGTAGTACTACACGATGGCCACCTCCGTCAGACCAGAGGGCCATCCGGCTACTTCTCCTGCCTTATTGGTCACTGATCCTCTTCATTAGCCCAACCTGACTTCTTAAGTAAGTCTTTAACTGCATTTTGGATCAGTGTGATGTCTGGCGTGTGTGCACCCCTGTGTGCTTATGTGTATCTATGCCACAGTTTCGAAATGCAACATTGCGGACCAAGACTTGGCAAGACTTGGTGCCTTATTATACCTGTATTTATTTATATGAACATTTCAACCCTTTTTTAAACCACATACAGATCGGCTTAGAGTGGTTATATGTTATATGCTAAGATGAGTAAATTTTAAAGATTAAAATAAATGTAGATGTCATGGTGGTCATCATTGTATGACCTCTAAATTGAATCTCATCACTTTTATAGAAAGTCATTTTGCTGCTTAGGAAAGGCCTAAGCTAGTGTGCTCGTCTGAAAGATTGAATGGATATTAGCTATGGTCTGCCTTACATGTGCATTTAGCATGGACTTTGGTATCAAATGTCTCCACCGAGGTTGGTACCTCTCTGGTTCTGGGGTTTCCATAGAAGGGTTTAGGGAGTCCAAGGTTAAAGACCATGCGCATGACTTCCTTGTTTGATGCTCTGTATTATAGGGATGAAAACACTGACTAACAGTTTATTATTCATGCAATAGTTTATTAAAAAAAAAAATTTTTTATGGAACATGGAAATGATGGGGGAATGATGCTGGGATGTTTCTCAGTGGAAGATTTATCACAGAAACTTTAGACAGAGTACTCCATTTCTGGCCCTGAAGTTATGGTAAGCAAAGTAGCTTAATGTTTAAGCTGTTAGACATGTTTTTGCATCATTAATATGGCTCTTCAACATTATTTATAAACTGGAAGAATTGCTTTTAGACTGCCAAACTGATAAGGGGACAAGATATCTGGGTGTAGCAGAGGGTTGTCCTACTGGATTGTCCTGTGCGGAGGGTTAGAGCCAACTTCCATGAGTCACGAGTCTGTTCTGGAAATTGGATGTTCACTTTGTCTGTGTCCAAAAAACAAAACAAAAAAAAAAAACCTGTTTCTTCCAAATGAGTTTAAACATCTTTAGATCTTTAGATAATGATGGGGAAATGCATTGACAAATAATCAGCTTAGAAAACATGATTTGTGATGGTCAACCATGAGCTTCATTTTATATTTAAAAAGTGTTCTTAAATGTACTTGTGGCCATGAGTCATGGGTTATAAAAGAAAGGATAAGGCAAAAAAAAAAAAAAAAAAAAAAAGAAGAAGAAAGAAATTGGATATCTTAAAAAGGAACCCTTGGAGTATTAAAAAAAAAAAAATTCCTCTAGTAAGTCAAGAAGAACCAAGTCAAATTGTTCAGGGCCTGGGTTGTGGAACAATAATTAGGAACATGGCAGTAGCTTGGAATCCAGCTGAAGTTGGGTTTTCTGGCATGTTGCCACTGCAAGCTTCACCAAGAAAAACAAATTAAAAAAAATTAATTAATAAACTAATGAATGGCATTTTTTTTAATTGACTTTGACAGACTTATGAATGTCGGGACTGTCATTTTGTCTTGCAGATACAACCAGGAATCCTCGTCCTGGAGAAGAGAATGGAAAAGGTGAATCTTGTTGGTGACCTGTATATAAATAAACATGAAAATTACACACTAGTAACTAGTCACTAGTAACGAATCTATTGTCTAATAGCTGGGGATCAACAGTTGAGTTTCAAGACATGCTGTACAAACTGAATCTTTTGTATGATAAATACTAATAGGATTTTTTTCCTAGGCACTCAGTTGATTCCCTTTTCCCCAACCCTGACAGTGAAAGGTCGCTGCTTCTTACTCCTAAGTGAATGAATTGTGTCTCACAATGATGGGGTGTAAAAATTGACATCTTGTGTCCCCTTTGTCCTTTTCTCCGTAGGACTGAATTGTCTCCCAATGCTTCTGGGGGCAACATTACTGCCCGTAGCAGACATCATGTCCTCTGTATCTCCTGAAGGTGTAGATCTGATTTCAGAAATCATCAAGTAGCCCAATCTTTAACATGACACCAGAGTGATGGGGGTTACTTTCATCATCCTCAAATTAAAAATATATTTTTTTAATAATTCAGGCTAGATTTTAAAAAAATAATTTAATCAATATTACTGTCAAAAATGCACTTTTGGAGTAAAAAGCTTTTGAAAATAGCCCCCTCTGTTTTGTTGATGGTCCCTGTTTTACGTTGAGCGACTCTACTTGACTTCATATTAGCATTTAACAACAGATCTAAGAAGGGTGTGTCTGTGTATCTTACATACTTCATAAAAAAATATTGCTAATATTATGCTTTATACAGATAATATCTTTGCATTAATGTTATTTTTTTTTTTAAATAAAAAAAATAATAAATAAATAAATAAACAAATAAAAATCAGAGTGGCCAGTCCCACGAGCAAAATCATGAGAAGCGCTACCTGATTGACCTGGAAGTGGAAGCGGAAGTGTGTAGCTTGAGTCATCTTTAAAAAACTTGTGTGACTTGTGTTTTTTGTGCTGTGTGTAATGTATCACCCAGTGGATTTTTAGGTCATGCCACTACCCTTGGCTGTTTGGAGAAATCATTACATTATAGTACAGAGATGACATAACACACCTTACTAATCCACCATGTCCTAACAGTAATCCTCCATCTGCTCACCTTCACAGATTATCACTTCACCACCCGGGAGAAGATGCAGGAAGGCATAGATAACGGCAATTTCATTGAGAATGCAGTGTTTTCAGGAAACATGTATGGCACCAGGTATAGACTGTCATCCTTTTGAGGCACTGTTATGTTTTTTTTTTGTGTTTTTTTTTAAGTCGATAAAAGTCCAGGGGAGTAGAGTATATCCTTGTTTTCATCTTTCTATACCTCTTTGATGATGCACAGTTCACCTCAGGGAAATCTAGGGAAAGGGTTGGAAGGGACCAATTCTTCCTCTGCACGCACTTTCTAACATCAGACTGATAAAGTCAGTAGAGATGGAAAGTAACCTCTTCCAGAAGCAGAATTCTATCATTTTAACTAGTCTAATATTGTTTGTGTTCAATTTAACCACTGCTTTAGGTGAGGAAAAAAAGACAAAATTTTAGTTTCTCATATAAGTTAGCATGAGATCCAACATTTCATGATCTACAGTTTAAACATAACGTTTGGTATCAGTGCCAACTCTGTATTTTTATGATTTTACTTACTAATCTTCACTTGCTATATATCAGTCCTTTAATATCACTACTTTGGTGGCCCTTTAATTCTTCTATATATAAGCTTAAATGAGTCATTTCTCCTGATAGTAAGTCGGCTATAGAGGACGTTCAGGCCCAGAACCTGATCTGCATTCTGGACGTTGACCTTCAAGGGGTGAAAAACATCAAGCAGACAGACTTAAACCCCATCTACATCTCCATCCAGCCTCCATCGATGGAGATTCTGGTAAGATGCTAACATTATGGTTACTTTTTAATTTTCATTTTTGTTAAAATGTTTGTGTTGTTCAACATTGTATTTAATAATATATTTAATTAATGTTTCTAGGAGCAGCGTCTCAGAAGCAGACAGACAGAGACAGAGGAAAGTCTCCAAAAACGTCTGGAAGCGGCCCGCATCGACATGGAGCTCAGTATATCGCAAATTAATCCTTTAATGCACTACTAGAAAGCTGGAATCTGAGTCATGTCAGCTGGATTTCTAGTTCAGGAGATATGTTTCACTACTCACCCAAGTTGCTTCTTCAGTCTAAGGTAAGTTGGAAAGTTCCTCGTTTTTACGTCCAAGCATTCTCCCCTATCTGAAAAGGATCATTATGTGAACACCTGGGAGAAGGTTAGAATAGGAAGGAGGGTCATTAGAGAATACGAGGGAGGGAGCGGAAGATAATAGAGGGGGAATAGGGAGAGTCATTCAGGAGTACCAACCAAAGAGAGTAAGGAGCCCTTAGGTGTGGCTTTCTTGGTAGGCGTGTGAAGAGCTCTTGATCTTCCTCGGGATCTTCCAACTTGTTGTTGTTGGTGTCCTCCCTGGTGAACTTGATATGCATGTCAATAGAATTAATATGCTCTGTGAAGGTCTGTACTTCCTGACTCTTAATCTTTGCCCAGGTGTCCTCTACATATCTGAACCAATGGGTGAGAAAAGGCACGGAGTGGCTTCTCCAGGGTACTTAAGATTTAACATGTCAATGGTGAAGAGGACTTGTCTTATTCATTCCTTTTTTTTGTAGGATCATGTTGGTTTTGTGACCCTTGATGGTGGATTAGAGAAGTAGGCTTATAGGAATGAGGTTCTGTTGCCTGTATCTGAGTTTGAAGCTTAGGTGGTTTCTGTAATCTGCCACTTTCCTTGCAGGTCGACCCTCCTTCCTATTCTCACCTTCTTCATTGTTCAAATAATAAGCCTTTTCAGATACGGGAGGATAATGTGACCTTGGAGGACCTAAAAATTAGGAACTTTCCAACTTAGCTTAAACTGAAGAAGCTACTTGGATAAGTAGTGAAATGTATCTACTGAACTAGAAAACAATCCAGTTGACTTTGCTCAACTTTCAGATCTCATGTGGATGACTGAGAATCTTCACAGACATTACTAAAAATTCTGGATTTTGATTGATCAGAAGTTGTGGAGTAATTTTCGCTAACAGCAGCTCTGACAACAGTGCAGGTTTATATTAATTTGCTAATTCTAATCTATTATTTTGTGCAATCATTAATATGGTGAAGTTTTCTTGCTTGAGAAATAATAATGGTTATGGAAGTAGTCTCCAATGTCAGAGGTAAAGCTGTAATATTATGTTTAAGATTTTACAGCTGCTTTGAGAAAAGTGATAAAAACTTGTTTGTCAGATGAGGTATGGTGACATTGGCACACCACTCTCTCTCTCTCTCTCTCTCTCTCTCTCTCTCTCTCTCTCTCTCTCTCTCTGTGTGCAGGTAAGGACCCAGGCATCTTTGACATTGTCATCATTAATGATGACCAGGACACAGCCTATAAGGCACTACAAAGTGCTCTTATTGAAGTAAGTATGGAAATAATTATAAAAAAAACTTTTGATGGGGGAAAAATCTAATTGTATTTTTGCACTGCTACCCCAAATAGTCAATATATTGTTAGGTGTGACCTATCACATCAATTCATGCATTGATTGGTATTTTTGGCTGATTTAAATTTTGCATTGATTCAGATTCCTGGTTAATATAATTCCTGGATAATAATAAGCTAAATTTTGACACCAGGTTTATTTCCATTATCATGCCCGGTTCTTGAAATCCTATCTTTAGAATCTGTCATAGGATGTTTTTTCTATCACAACTGGAATAACCAGCTTGGATAATGTTAATCAAAGTGCTTTAATCTTTTTAAAGTTTTACCATTAGTTATATCAGCAAAAATGTACCCTTTTAACACTTTGAAAAAATGGGGTAGGAAAGGTTTCAAAAGGAGGGAGGAAGGATAAAAGGGGTGGAAAGAAGTGCAGGTCTGTTGGCAGTGCCCAGCTGGCATGCGGGCACACAATTGGGGAAAGGCGTTGGTGGACAGAGTGCAGGACTGAAGGTAATAATAATAATAATAATAATAATAATAATAATAATAATTTTTATTTATATAGCGCCATTCCAGAGCTCAAGGACACTTTACAATGAATAGAAAAAGGGAGACAAACAGTGGAGATCAAAGCAAGATTGGGGTAATATGAGCAGAGCGTTTTGTATGAGTCAGTATTCTAGCCGCAGAGTTTTGAATATATTGTAACCTAGAGATGGAGCTGGCAGGTAAACCAGTGAAAAGGGCATTACAGAAATCAATGCGTGATGAGACAAATGCATGAATGACAGTTTCAGCATCTTTGGTACTGATGAAGGGACGCAGTTGGGCAATGCGACGTAGATGGAAGAATGCAGATTTTGTGACAGATTTAATGTGAGACTGAAAGGAGAGTGTGGAGTCGAAGATTACTCCTAAATTTTTGACAGAAGTTGATGTTTTGATGTGAGAGCCAGCAATCTCGCAGGTGAGATTAGCGGAAAGGTTGCTGGTGAGTGCTGGGGTGCCAATGAAAATGATCTCAGTTTTATCCATGTTAAGTTTCAAAAAGTTTAAGCTAAGCCAAGCTCTAATGTCCTTTACGCATGCAGAGATTTTGTCAATTTGCACAGATGGAGTAGGTGTACAGATGGAATAAAGTTGAATGTCGTCTGCATAAAAGTGATCATTAAGACCATGACGTTGATGGATCAGACTGAGTGTGATTATGTAAATTGTGAATAATAGTGGGCCAAGAACAGATCCCTGGGGAACACCTCGCTTCAGGGGGACAGTGGGTGATCGAAAATCCTTAACAGAAATGTAAAACTGTCGATCTGAAAGATAGGAAGAAAACCAAGAAAGAGCAGTACCAGAAATGCCCAGAGAAGAGAGACGAGAAATAAGTAAATCGTGGGAGACAGTATCGAAGGCAGAGCTGAGGTCCAGTAGCAATAGTATAGGCAAGGATCCAGAATCACCAGTAAGCAGTAGATCATTCACTACCTTTGTAGTAGAGTAGAAAGTGTAGTTTCAGTACTATGGAGGGGGCAAAAACCTGACTGAAAAGGGTCGAAGTGATTCTTATCAAGTAGAAAGGACTGGAGTTGGGTAGCAACAGTACTTTCCAGTAATTTAGATATGAATGGTAAGTTAGAAATGGGACGATAGTTAGATAGAACTGAGGGGTCGAGGTTGGGTTTCTTAAGCACATGTGTAACTGCAGCAGTTTTTAGTGGCAACGGAAATGAAGCAGAGGTAAGAGATGCGTTGATGAAATGAGAAATAGGTGCAGAAATAGCAGAGTGGCAAAGTTTCAAGAGAGAAGCAGGAGCAGGATCAAGGTGACAGGAAGAAGAGTTGGATTTCAGGATTAGCTTAGAGACGGAGTCTGGGGTCGTCTGAGACAAACAAGATAGAGACTGAGATGATGGAATTGTTGGATGGCAGAGCTCTGTATTAGTAGGGAAACATTGGTGGACGGCATTAGTCTTCTCAAGCAAATAATCCAGAAATGAGTAGCAAAACCCATTAGATACTATAGTATCCTGAGGTGTGTGGTTGGTAAGTTTATTTATCGAATTAAATAATGCTTTTGGCCTGTTGCTCGATTTATTAATTGTGGCAGAGACAAAGTTAGAGCGAGCTGAGAAGAGAGCGGATTTATAACGTTTGAGATGATCAAGAAAAGCCAAGTAATGAACAGTGAGACCGGTTTTCCTGTAAAGACGTTCAAGCCGTCTGCCAGTGGCCTTAAGAACACGGAACTCAGGGGTATACCAGGGAGAAGAGTGAGTGGCGGGGACGTTTCTGGTCTTGATAGGAGCATACTGCTGTAGGATATCAGAAATTGTAGAGTGGTAATTAGATAGTATCATAGATGGAGAAAAAATATCAATGACATCAGAGAGATTTGAAGAGACAATAGAAGCATAAAATGATACAGTATCAATAGCTTTCACATTACGGTATGAAATAACAGTCTTAGGGCATTTAGAATGAAAAGGCAGATTGAGGCTGAAGTCAAGAAGTTTATGGTCAGAAATACCGGTGACAGAGGCAGAAATAGAAGTGATATCCCCCGTTGATGTACATATTAGATCAAGGGTATGACCACGAGTGTGGGTAGGAACGTGAACATGCTGTTTCAGATTAAAACATTCAAATACAGATAGTAATTGGGTAGTGTTGGGGCAAACTGTATCAACATGAATATTGAAGTCACCAAGCAGAAGGATAGGAAATGACAATGAACAGGCAAGGGTTAACAGTTCACTGAGTTCAGAAAAAAAGCTCGACAGGGCTTTAGGAGGACGATAGAGCAGGATAATTGTGAGACAGTCAGCTTTCAATACCATGTATTCAAATGAGTTCGTGCTGTGAAAATCAAGTTGTTTCAGACTGAGATTGTCCTGGTAAATGACAGCTAGACCACCCCCTTTTGCCATGCAGTCGAGGTCGGGCGAGATACTTATATCCATCAGGTGCAAGAAGATTTAACTGAAGAAAGTCATCCGGAGCATGCCAGGTTTCAGTGATTAGAAAAAGATCAAGCTTATTGTCAGTGATAATTTCGTTGAGATAAAGGGCTTTGTCAGATATTGAGCGACAGTTCAGAAGTGCAAAGTGACGATGTACAGAATTCAGATTTGCAGTATGATGCTGGAAACCAGTGAGATAAATTAGAGAGCGATGAACAATACGGCCAGGAGCCAGTTGTTTGGAAGCAGTCAATCTTTGATTAGTCCAGATGCACTGAAGGGCTTCGGGCGTAGAGCAAAAAGTACTCCTGAACACACGCCGTGAGTGGTGGATGTACAGTGGACGCCGGAGAATCCCTAAACCCCGGCAGTGATTGTACGTCATGGAGTCAAGACGCAGATGGCAGTTCAAGGACCTTAGCTGCGATGGTAAATATCTAATATCCATAACGGAAGTGAGATGTAAAATGAGACAAAAAAGAAGAGAGAAAAATAGAAAAACTTTAGCCCAGAACATTACAGTACTGAGCAAGTGAGAGCCAGACACAGGCAAAAACTGCCTGACACGGGCATAAACTACGCTAGCCAAACCCTGAAGCATCACTTCACCAAAAACAGCAGACTAAATAGGAGACAGCACTCCCAAATAGCGAGCAGTAAACAAACAGCGCAACCGACTGAGAGAGCAATCACTCACCCATCAGAAGAGCCGGGCGTGGTGGAGACGCTAACAGGGCAGAGGACTCGCAGCGGCCCGGTGGCAAACTCACAGACAGCAAAAGTTTGATAGTTATAGTCCAGTTGGATTCAAGCCACAGCAATATGAAATGGAATAATCCAAAAAGTCCAGTAGAATGGCGGAAAAACATGCAGCAGGAACGAACAAACAAACAAACAATCCAGGTACGAAGCGGCAGCACAGACGCACACAGAATTCTCGTCCCGGAACCGAAAGTCGTGAAGGGTACAAATTTATCAACAAATCATTTGTGCCTGGACAAATAGTATAACATACTACAGATACAGAGTGAGCGTGGAGTGATAACAGATTTAGGCGCATGCCTATCACAGGCGCACGCTGTGACATTATGTTTATAGATGCTACACTGTATATGGAATTACAGTGGCACATCTGTGTGACACAACTGAACATAGTACAGAGCTTACATTTACATAACAGATTTTGGGTGACTTAAGTACTATTCGGACGGGACTAGTTTTACTGGGGGGCGTTAGAGAAATTTCTGTTTCACAGAGGTACTTTGTGATTTTAATCCCGTCCGAATCTGCCATGTCTGTCTTTTTCTCACACAACCTCTGTAAAAATTCCAGAGCAAATTACCTACTGTTTTTCAGCAAACTTGGCGGGCCTCTGAGAAATCTAATCCCGTCCAAATCCGAATGTCTGTATTTGCCGAAAATGTTTTTGTTTTTTTTCCGAAACGCGTTTTCTTGTGTGTTTTGGTCAACGTAAACTACCGTACAGTCTCTAGTGTGCTGGTATTCGAGTTTCTGCTTTCTACGCTCCAGTAGAAATCCTCATCTTCAACACGTGGTCTTGCGCAACGCCCACATGTAAAACACAGACACGCCCACCTCTGTAATAATCACGGAGATGTTAGTCCCGTCCGAATCCATGCATGAAATGACAGACGTCGGCTGAAAAAAATTCATTCATTCATTCATTCCTATACCTGATGTCTGTGAAATCCTCTAGGTTTTTAAACAGGCATCTTGAATTGAATGGTCACAAAAGCCCAGACATGAATAAATGTGTGTATTTGCTTGAATCATGTGCAAGGTCTACCAGTTGCAAAGTTAACAGAGTTCAAAATTAAAGAAGCAAACATAAGATTCTGAACATGTTTTGGTTTATCAAAAACACATGGTGTGAATTAACCGGGGTGCTGTCATTTATGTATTTTATGTTTATAACCAAATATTTACAGGAGATTCAGAAGGTTCTGGATGCTAAAAAGTAAAAGAACAAAAGCACAGCCATCATTTTCTCTTAAGAATGGACAAGGAGCGATCCCTTCAAGCCTTTGAGGAACACAAAACTATACATTTTAACATTTATGAGATAAACAATCATCATGTTATTAAAATAAACCTATGATATATCAAGTTTTCTTTTTGAACATTCTATGTCATACAAAAATCTGTCATGATAAAAAAGTATTGTTCATACTTTACATTGTTACATTATTAATATAATATGAAACCAATGTTTTAACTATATGACTGGTATAGGGTACAGTTATTACATTATGATAATGATGATGCACTAGAATGTTGTGGACCTCAAGGTACTATAGGTATTAGATTACTGTATTTAATCTATGGAATTGAAAATTAAATATCCTGAATGCAACTTCAATGTTTATTAAAATACATGTTTAAATACAAAAGTACTTACAGTTGTGTGGATTTTCATGCAATAATAAATAAACAGCATTTCAGAAGAAAACATTTTAGGAAAATTGATTGTTTCTTTATTCTGTTCTGGCAACCAAGAGATGTGCCTATTGTTGTATAAACTTGACATTATGCCTAAAAATCACAAACAGACTGATAACCAAAGAAGTGATCTTGATCATCCGGAAAAACAGTGGTGGACATAGCATAAGTCCTCATTTTGAAATTCTACATAGAAAAAAAGGACAAGAGCATTTGGAAACATTATGGTCTACACTGAAAAAGATTTGATATTTACAAAAATCAACCCGAATTCAAAGCAGGTGATGTAAAAGTGGTCAGACTGTAGATGGGTAAATAAATGCCCTAGGCCTCATGTTACCAGGAAGGGCCAAAGCAACTCACGCTGCTGTGATAGTGTGTCCGAGTAGCGGCTACAGTCTCCATGGAGGCGTGGGTTCAAATCTCAAATCTTCTTTGTCAGAGCCACAAGCCATTGTCAGAAGCTTTGCAAGGCTTCATGCTGAACTGTTAAGAGCGCATTTAGGACAGTAAGCCAAGATGTACAGTGCTGCCTCCAGAGCTTCTCCTGCTGAACTGGTTGAGCTGAAAACACGCTTGTCTCGAAACAGCCCTTTTGGAAAAATGGAAGAATGAAGAAACTGTCGGCTTTAATAATGGTAAAATCAAAGATTTTTATGTTATTCTTTGGTTTTTAGTGTATTTATTAAACCAGTTGCAAATAAATATTGGAAAGAAAGATACGAGATGATAGAGGACAAGATTATATGGAAAAACGGAAGGACGAAATATGTTGACCCAACTCTAGAAAACTTTAACTTTTTGCAAAGGCACAACTGTATTTTAACAGAGATGAGACTATTGAAAATAGGAAAGGAAACAAGTGCAGGATGCAGTGTGTGTAATTTAAAAGATGAAGGCTTACTACATCTATTTTTCTATTGTGACAAATTAAAAGACTTTATGGACAAAATGAAAAACGTTGCAAAAAAAATTATGAAGGAGAGTTACAATCAGGACATGACACAGAAAGAATGGGAAGTTTTATTCCTTTTTGGACTAAACACTGGAAGGTGCAATGTCTATGCCTTGAACTTGATGTTGACAGTGGCAAAACACTCGATCTGGACGAGAAGGAATGTGGCAAAATACAAAAATGTGAAAGCAGAACTGTGGACAATTTTCCGGAAAAAACTAGAGCATTCAATAAACACATTGTATCATTATTTCTTGATGACCGATAAAACGGAAATGTTTAAAAAATTGATTTTGAAAAATAACCCATTTGTAAAATACAGTGTAGACGGTTTTGAAATGATAATGTAAATGAAAAATTCTATTAAAAAAAAAAAAAGGTTAAGGCGATGGACTGCTAATCCATTGTGCTCTGCACCCGTGGGTTCGAATCCCACCTTCGTCGCTCGTCTCTTGTTTAGCCCCATCTTTGCATGAACTTCGGGCTTGCTTGCAGACTGGGCCACAACCCACAAGGCTACAGGATTGCCTACAGGTCCGTGAAACCGACTAGACTGGGGTGAGTAACGTGAAGACCTAGGGTTGCAACCCGGCTCTGTATTTACATGCTGGTTGGATGCAGCTTCGCTAAGGCTCTTGCCTCACTGGAGGCCTGTCAAAGCACTTTACAACCCAGATGACAGTAGCAAGGAACCTTCATCCTTACCTCTTTCTTCTCCACAGACTGGGATGGAAGTTGGTATGTGCAAGCTATGTGAACAAGAGGTTCTGCAGATCCAACGTGCACAGCTCGAGTGGCTATGGATCCCGTTGCTCTTGAAAAGACTTTGCATAACCAGTTTTACTAAAGGAAAAAGAAATGCCGCAGACATTATTGTCCAATCCAACCGCTGCCAGAAAGGTCTCCTTCCGCAAACACTAATGGTCGGAAAGTTGACCGCAGTGTACTAAACATGGAGCAGTGTTTCTCAACCCTGGTTCTGAAGCAGTCCCTGTCCTGCACATGTTACTGTTTTCCCTGCTTTAGCACAACCACTTTAATGCAGAAAAGGATATTACTTAGCTATTCCATTGAAACGGATGTGCCGGGAGCGGAGAACACACGAAGACGTGCAGGGCTGAGAGTGCCTCAGGACTCTGGTTTAAAGCCACTGGTAAAGACAATTAACAGCCTTTGAACACAGTTTAGCATGGTTCTATGTTCAGCTGGAAATCATTACATGTCTCCAGCTGAGCTGGTTGAGCTGAAAACACGCTCGGCTCAATACAGTCCTTTTGTTCAGCTAACATCAGCCACTTCTCTGTCTGGAGGAATGCCCTAGGCACCCTATTACCACGAAGGGTTAAGGCGAGTGGCCCTTTCGTGGTAGCGTGGCCGAGTGGTCTAAGGCGCTGGATTTAGGCTCCAGTCTCAGTGGAGGCGTGGGTTCAAATCCCACCGCTGCCAAGCTGCCTTTTAAAGGCACAAGCCATTTTCAGGAGCTTTGCAAGGGTTCATGCTGAACTGTTGAGAGCCCATTTAGGACAGTAATCCAAGATGTGCAGCTCTGCCTCCAGAGCCTCTCGAACATTGGGGGCCTTTTCCAAAGGTTTTCTGCGCATCCAGGTAAGAAGACCAGTTACCCTGTCTAAAATGAACCGCCTCTGAAGCCGCTACCCTGCAGGCCTGATCAGAATCTAACCGAGCAAGTTCTAGGTTGTCTGAGTAGGGCGCACACCGTGTGGACGAGGTGGCCGAGAGGTTAAGGCGATGGACTGCTAATCCATTGTGCTCTGCAAGCGTGGGTTTGAATCCCACCTTCGTCGCTTGTCTGTTGTTTAGCCCCATCTTTGCATGAACTTCGGTCTTGCTTGCAGACTGGGCCACAACCCACAAGGCAAACATTTCCTACAGGTCCGTGAAACCGACTAGACTGGGGTGAGAATTGTGAAGACCTAGGGTTGCAACCCGGCTCTGTATTTACATGTTGGTTGGATGCAGCTTCGCTAAGGCTCTTGCCTCACCCAGATGACAGTAGCAAGGAACCTTCATCCTTACCTCTTTCTTCTCCACAGACTGGGATGGAAGTTGGTATGTGCAAGCTATGTGAACAAGAGGTTCTGCAGATCCAACGTGCACAGCTCGAGTGGCTATGGATCCCGTTGCTCTTGAAAAGACTTTGCATAACCAGTTTTACTAAAGGAAAAAGAAATGCCGCAGACATTATTGTCCAATCCAACCGCTGCCAGAAAGGTCTCCTTCCGCAAACACTAATGGTCGGAAAGTTGACCGCAGTGTACTAAACATGGAGCAGTGTTTCTCAATCCTGGTTCTGAAGCAGCCCCTGTCCTGCACATGTTACTGTTTTCCCTGCTTTAGCACAACCACTTTAATGCAGAAAAGGATATTACTTAGCTATTCCATTGAAACGGATGTGCCGAGAGCAGAGAACACACGAAGACGTGCAGGGCTGAGAGTGCCTCAGGACTCTGGTTTAAAGCCACTGGTAAAGACAATTAACAGCCTTTGAACACAGTTTAGCATGGTTCTATATTCAGCTGGAAATCATTACATGTCTCCAGCTGAGCTGGTTGAGCTGAAAACACGCTCGGCTCAATACAGTCCTTTTGTTCAGCTAACATCATCCACTTCTCTGTCTGGAGGAATGCCTCAGGCACCCTATTACCACGAAGGGTTAAGGCGAGTGGCACTTTCGTGGTAGCGTGGCCGAGTGGTCTAAGGCGCTGGATTTAGGCTCCAGTCTCAGTGGAGGCGTGGGTTCAAATCCCACCGCTGCCAGGCTGCCTTTTAAAAGCACAACCCATTGTCAGAAGCTTTGCAAGGGTTCATGCTGAACCGTTGAGAGCCCATTTAGGACAGTAATCCAAGATGTGCCGCGCTGCCTCCAGAGCCTCTCGAACGTTGGGGGCCTTTTCCAAAGGTTTTCTGCGCATCCAGGTAAGAAGACCAGTTACCCTGTCTAAAATGAACCGCCTCTGAAGCCGCTACCCTGCAGGCCTGATCAGAATCTAACCGAGCAAGTTCTAGGTTGTCTGAGTAGGGCGCACACCGTGTGGGCGAGGTGGCCGAGAGGTTAAGGCGATGGACTGCTAATCCATTGTGCTCTGCACGCGTGGGTTCGAATCCCAACTTCGTCGCTTGTCTGTTGTTTAGCCCCATCTTTGCATGAACTTCGGTCTTGCTTGCAGACTGGGCCACAACCCACAAGGCAAACATTTCCTACAGGTCCGTGAAACCGACTATACTGGGGTGAGAATTGTGAAGACCTAGGGTTGCAACCCGGCTCTGTATTTACATGCTGGTTGGATGCAGCTTCGCTAAGGCTCTTGCCTCACTGGAGGCCTGTCAAAGCACTTTACAACCCAGATGACAGTAGCAAGGAACCTTCATCCTTACCTCTTTCTTCTCCACAGACTGGGATGGAAGTTGGTATGTGCAAGCTATGTGAACAAGAGGTTCTGCAGATCCAACGTGCACAGCTCGAGTGGCTATGGATCCCGTTGCTCTTGAAAAGACTTTGCATAACCAGTTTTACTAAAGGAAAAAGAAATGCCGCAGACATTATTGTCCAATCCAACCGCTGCCAGAAAGGTCTCCTTCCGCAAACACTAATAGTCGGAAAGTTGACCGCAGTGTACTAAACATGGAGCAGTGTTTCTCAACCCTGGTTCTGAAGCAGCCCCTGTCCTGCACATGTTACTGTTTTCCCTGCTTTAGCACAACCACTTTAATGCAGAAAAGGATATTACTTAGCTATTCCATTGAAACGGATGTGCCGGGAGCGGAGAACACACGAAGACGTGCAGGGCTGAGAGTGCCTCAGGACTCTGGTTTAAAGCCACTGGTAAAGACAATTAACAGCCTTTGAACACAGTTTAGCATGGTTCTATGTTCAGCTGGAAATCATTACATGTCTCCAGCTGAGCTGGTTGAGCTGAAAACACGCTCGGCTCAATACAGTCCTTTTGTTCAGCTAACATCAGCCACTTCTCTGTCTGGAGGAATGCCTCAGGCACCCTATTACCACGAATGGTTAAGGCGAGTGGCACTTTCGTGGTAGCGTGGCCGAGTGGTCTAAGGCGCTGGATTTAGGCGCCAGTCTCAGTGGAGGCGTGGGTTCAAATCCCAACGCTGCCAGGTTGCCTTTTAAAGGCACAAGCCATTTTCAGGAGCTTTGCAAGGGTTCATGCTGAACCGTTGAGAGCCCATTTAGGACAGTAATCCAAGATGTGCAGCGCTGCCTCCAGAGCCTCTCGAACGTTGGGGGCCTTTTCCAAAGGTTTTCTGCGCATCCAGGTAAGAAGACCAGTTACCCTGTCTAAAATGAACCGCCTCTGAAGCCGCTACACTGCAGGCCTGATCAGAATCTAACCGAGCAAGTTCTAGGTTGTCTGAGTAGGGCGCACACCGTGTGGACGAGGTGGCCGAGAGGTTAAGGCGATGGACTGCTAATCCATTGTGCTCTGCACGCGTGGGTTCGAATCCCACCTTCGTCGCTTGTCTGTTGTTTAGCCCCATCTTTGCATGAACTTCGGTCTTGCTTGCAGACTGGGCCACAACCCACAAGGCAAACATTTCCTACAGGTCCGTGAAACCGACTAGACTGGTGAGAATTGTGAAGACCTAGGGTTGCAACCCGGCTCTGTATTTACATGCTGGTTGGATGCAGCTTCGCTAAGGCTCTTGCCTCACTGGAGGCCTGTCAAAGCACTTTACAACCCAGATGACAGTAGCAAGGAACCTTCATCCTTACCTCTTTCTTCTCCACAGACTGGGATGGAAGTTGGTATGTGCAAGCTATGCGAACAAGAGGTTCTGCAGATCCAACGTGCACAGCTCGAGTGGCTATGGATCCCGTTGCTCTTGAAAAGACTTTGCATAACCAGTTTTACTAAAGGAAAAAGAAATGCCGCAGACATTATTGTCCAATCCAACCGCTGCCAGAAAGGTCTCCTTCCGCAAACACTAATGGTCGGAAAGTTGACCGCAGTGTACTAAACATGGAGCAGTGTTTCTCAACCCTGGTTCTGAAGCAGCCCCTGTCCTGCACATGTTACTGTTTTCCCTGCTTTAGCACAACCACTTTAATGCAGAAAAGGATATTACTTAGCTATTCCATTGAAACGGATGTGCCGGGAGCGGAGAACACACGAAGACGTGCAGGGCTGAGAGTGCCTCAGGACTCTGGTTTAAAGCCACTGGTAAAGACAATTAACAGCCTTTGAACACAGTTTAGCATGGTTCTATGTTCAGCTGGAAATCATTACATGTCTCCAGCTGAGCTGGTTGAGCTGAAAACACGCTCGGCTTAATACAGTCCTTTTGTTCAGCTAACATCAGCCACTTCTCTGTCTGGAGGAATGCCTCAGGCACCCTATTACCACGAATGGTTAAGGCGAGTGGCACTTTCGTGGTAGCGTGGCCGAGTGGTCTAAGGCGCTGGATTTAGGCGCCAGTCTCAGTGGAGGCGTGGGTTCAAATCCCAACGCTGCCAGGTTGCCTTTTAAAGGCACAAGCCATTTTCAGGAGCTTTGCAAGGGTTCATGCTGAACCGTTGAGAGCCCATTTAGGACAGTAATCCAAGATGTGCAGCGCTGCCTCCAGAGCCTCTCGAACGTTGGGGGCCTTTTCCAAAGGTTTTCTGCGCATCCAGGTAAGAAGACCAGTTACCCTGTCTAAAATGAACCGCCTCTGAAGCCGCTACACTGCAGGCCTGATCAGAATCTAACCGAGCAAGTTCTAGGTTGTCTGAGTAGGGCGCATACCGTGTGGACGAGGTGGCCGAGAGGTTAAGGCGATGGACAGCTAATCCATTGTGCTCTGCACGCGTGGGTTTGAATCCCACCTTTGTCACTTGTCTGTTGTTTAGCCCCATCTTTGCATGAACTTCGGTATTGCTTGCAGACTGGGCCACAACCCACAAGGCAAACATTTCCTACAGGTCCGTGAAACCGACTAGACTGGGTGACTAGACTGGTGAGAATTGTGAAGACCTAGGGTTGCAACCCGGCTCTGTATTTACATGCTGGTTGGATGCAGCTTCGCTAAGGCTCTTGCCTCACTGGAGGCCTGTCAAAGCACTTTTCAACCCAGATGACAGTAGCAAGGAACCTTCATCCTTACCTCTTTCTTCTCCACAGACTGGGATGGAAGTTGGTATGTGCAAGCTATGCGAACAAGAGGTTCTGCAGATCCAACGTGCACAGCTCGAGTGGCTATGGATCCCGTTGCTCTTGAAAAGACTTTGCATAACCAGTTTTACTAAAGGAAAAAGAAATGCCGCAGACATTATTGTCCAATCCAACCGCTGCCAGAAAGGTCTCCTTCCGCAAACACTAATGGTCGGAAAGTTGACCGCAGTGTACTAAACATGGAGCAGTGTTTCTCAACCCTGGTTCTGAAGCAGCCCCTGTCCTGCACATGTTACTGTTTTCCCTGCTTTAGCACAACCACTTTAATGCAGAAAAGGATATCACTTAGCTATTCCATTGAAACGGATGTGCCGGGAGCGGAGAACACACGAAGACGTGCAGGGCTGAGAGTGCCTCAGGACTCTGGTTTAAAGCCACTGGTAAAGACAATTAACAGCCTTTGAACACAGTTTAGCATGGTTCTATGTTCAGCTGGAAATCATTACATGTCTCCAGCTGAGCTGGTTGAGCTGAAAACACGCTCGGCTCAATACAGTCCTTTTGTTCAGCTAACATCAGCCACTTCTCTGTCTGGAGGAATGCCTCAGGCACCCTATTACCACGAAGGGTTAAGGCGAGTGGCCCTTTCGTGGTAGCGTGGCCGAGTGGTCTAAGGCGCTGGATTTAGGCTCCAGTCTCAGTGGAGGCGTGGGCTCAAATCCCACTGCTGCCAAGCTGCCTTTTAAGGGCACAAGCCATTTTCAGGAGCTTTGCAAGGGTTCATGCTGAACCGTTGAGAGCCCATTTAGGACAGTAATCCAAGATGTGCAGCGCTGCCTCCAGAGCCTCTCGAACATTGGGGGCCTTTTCCAAAGGTTTTCTGCGCATCCAGGTAAGAAGACCAGTTACCCTGTCTAAAATGAACCGCCTCTGAAGCCGCTACCCTGCAGGCCTGATCAGAATCTAACCGAGCAAGTTCTAGGTTGTCTGAGTAGGGCGCACACCGTGTGGACGAGGTGGTCGAGAGGTTAAGGCGATGGACTGCTAATCCATTGTGCTCTGCACGCGTGGGTTCGAATCCCACCTTCGTCGCTTGTCTGTTGTTTAGCCCCATCTTTGCATGAACTTCGGTCTTGCTTGCAGACTGGGCCACAACCCACAAGGCAAACATTTCCTACAGGTCCGTGAAACCGACTAGACTGGGGTGAGAATTGTGAAGACCTAGGGTTGCAACCCGGCTCTGTATTTACATGCTGGTTGGATGCAGCTTCGCTAAGGCTCTTGCCTCACTGGAGGCCTGTCAAAGCACTTTACAACCCAGATGACAGTAGCAAGGAACCTTCATCCTTACCTCTTTCTTCTCCACAGACTGGGATGGAAGTTGGTATGTGCAAGCTATGTGAACAAGAGGTTCTGCAGATCCAACGTGCACAGCTCGAGTGGCTATGGATCCCGTTGCTCTTGAAAAGACTTTGCATAACCAGTTTTACTAAAGGAAAAAGAAATGCCGCAGACATTATTGTCCAATCCAACCGCTGCCAGAAAGGTCTCCTTCCGCAAACACTAATAGTCGGAAAGTTGACCGCAGTGTACTAAACATGGAGCAGTGTTTCTCAACCCTGGTTCTGAAGCAGCCCCTGTCCTGCACATGTTACTGTTTTCCCTGCTTTAGCACAACCACTTTAATGCAGAAAAGGATATTACTTAGCTATTCCATTGAAACGGATGTGCCGGGAGCGGAGAACACACGAAGACGTGCAGGGCTGAGAGTGCCTCAGGACTCTGGTTTAAAGCCACTGGTAAAGACAATTAACAGCCTTTGAACACAGTTTATCATGGTTCTATGTTCAGCTGGAAATCATTACATGTCTCCAGCTGAGCTGGTTGAGCTGAAAACACGCTCGGCTCAATACAGTCCTTTTGTTCAGCTAACATCAGCCACTTCTCTGTCTGGAGGAATGCCTCAGGCACCCTATTACCACGAAGGGTTAAGGCGAGTGGCACTTTCGTGGTAGCGTGGCCGAGTGGTCTAAGACGCTGGATTTAGGCTCCAGTCTCAGTGGAGGCGTGGGTTCAAATCCCACCGCTGCCAGGTTGCCTTTTAAAGGCACAAGCCATTTTCAGGAGCTTTGCAAGGGTTCATGCTGAACCGTTGAGAGCCCATTTAGGACAGTAATCCAAGATGTGCAGCGCTGCCTCCAGAGCCTCTCGAACGTTGGGGGCCTTTTCCAAAGGTTTTCTGCGCATCCAGGTAAGAAGACCAGTTACCCTGTCTAAAATGAACCGCCTCTGAAGCCGCTACACTGCAGGCCTGATCAGAATCTAACCGAGCAAGTTCTAGGTTGTCTGAGTAGGGCGCATACCGTGTGGACGAGGTGGCCGAGAGGTTAAGGCGATGGAGTGCTAATCCATTGTGCTCTGCACGCGTGGGTTCGAATCCCACCTTCGTCGCTTGTCTGTTGTTTAGCCCCATCTTTGCATGAACTTCGGTCTTGCTTGCAGACTGGGCCACAACCCACTAGGCAAACATTTCCTACAGGTCCGTGAAACCGACTAGACTGGTGAGAATTGTGAAGACCTAGGGTTGCAACCCGGCTCTGTATTTACATGCTGGTTGGATGCAGCTTCGCTAAGGCTCTTGCCTCACTGGAGGCCTGTCAAAGCACTTTACAACCCAGATGACAGTAGCAAGGAACCTTCATCCTTACCTCTTTCTTCTCCACAGACTGGGATGGAAGTTGGTATGTGCAAGCTATGTGAACAAGAGGTTCTGCAGATCCAACGTGCACAGCTCGAGTGGCTATGGATCCCGTTGCTCTTGAAAAGACTTTGCATAACCAGTTTTACTAAAGGAAAAAGAAATGCCGCAGACATTATTGTCCAATCCAACCGCTGCCAGAAAGGTCTCCTTCCGCAAACACTAATGGTCGGAAAGTTGACCGCAGTGTACTAAACATGGAGACGTGTTTCTCAACCCTGGTTCTGAAGCAGCCCCTGTCCTGCACATGTTACTGTTTTCCCTGCTTTAGCACAACCACTTTAATGCAGAAAAGGATATTACTTAGCTATTCCATTGAAACGGATGTGCCGGGAGCGGAGAACACACGAAGACGTGCAGGGCTGAGAGTGCCTCAGGACTCTGGTTTAAAGCCACTGGTAAAGACAATTAACAGCCTTTGAACACAGTTTAGCATGGTTCTATGTTCAGCTGGAAATCATTACATGTCTCCAGCTGAGCTGGTTGAGCTGAAAACACGCTCGGCTCAATACAGTCCTTTTGTTCAGCTAACATCAGCCACTTCTCTGTCTGGAGGAATGCCTCAGGCACCCTATTACCACGAAGGGTTAAGGCGAGTGGCACTTTCGTGGTAGCGTGGCCGAGTGGTCTAAGGCGCTGGATTTAGGCTCCAGTCTCAGTGGAGGCGTGGGTTCAAATCCCAACCCTGCCAGGTTGCCTTTTAAAGGCACAAGCCATTTTCAGGAGCTTTGCAAGGGTTCATGCTGAACCGTTGAGAGCCCATTTAGGACAGTAATCCAAGATGTGCAGCGCTGCCTCCAGAGCCTCTCGAACGTTGGGGGCCTTTTCCAAAGGTTTTCTGCGCATCCAGGTAAGAAGACCAGTTACCCTGTCTAAAATGAACCGCCTCTGAAGCCGCTACACTGCAGGCCTGATCAGAATCTAACCGAGCAAGTTCTAGGTTGTCTGAGTAGGGCGCATACCGTGTGGACGAGGTGGCCGAGAGGTTAAGGCGATGGACAGCTAATCCATTGTGCTCTGCACGCGTGGGTTTGAATCCCACCTTTGTCACTTGTCCGTTGTTTAGCCCCATCTTTGCATGAACTTCGGTCTTGCTTGCAGACTGGGCCACAACCCACAAGGCAAACATTTCCTACAGGTCCGTGAAACCGACTAGACTGGGTGACTAGACTGGTGAGAATTGTGAAGACCTAGGGTTGCAACCCGGCTCTGTATTTACATGCTGGTTGGATGCAGCTTCGCTAAGGCTCTTGCCTCACTGGAGGCCTGTCAAAGCACTTTACAACCCAGATGACAGTAGCAAGGAACCTTCATCCTTACCTCTTTCTTCTCCACAGACTGGGATGGAAGTTGGTATGTGCAAGCTATGTGAACAAGAGGTTCTGCAGATCCAACGTGCACAGCTCGAGTGGCTATGGATCCCGTTGCTCTTGAAAAGACTTTGCATAACCAGTTTTACTAAAGGAAAAAGAAATGCCGCAGACATTATAGTCCAGTCTAACCGCTGCCAGAACGGTCTCCTTCCGCAAACACTAATCCTCGGAAAGTTGACCGCAGTGTACTAAACATGGAGCAGTGTTTCTCAACCCTGGTTCTGAAGCAGCCCCTGTCCTGCACATGTTACTGTTTTCCCTGCTTTAGCACAACCACTTTAATGCAGAAAAGGATATTACTTAGCTATTCCATTGAAACGGATGTGCCGGGAGCAGAGAACACACGAAGACGTGCAGGGCTGAGAGAGCCTCAGGACTCTGGTTTAAAGCCACTGGTAAAGACAATTAACAGCCTTTGAACACAGTTTAGCATGGTTCTATGTTCAGCTGGAAATCATTACATGTCTCCAGCTGAGCTGGTTGAGCTGAAAACACGCTCGGCTCAATACAGTCCTTTTGTTCAGCTAACATCAGCCACTTCTCTGTCTGGAGGAATGCCTCAGGCACCCTATTACCACGAAGGGTTAAGGCGAGTGGCACTTTCGTGGTAGCGTGGCCGAGTGGTCTAAGGCGCTGGATTTAGGCTCCAGTCTCAGTGGAGGCGTGGGTTCAAATCCCACCGCTGCCAGGCTGCCTTTTAAAGGCACAAGCCATTTTCAGGAGCTTTGCAAGGGTTCATGCTGAACCGTTGAGAGCCCATTTAGGACAGTAATCCAAGATGTGCAGCGCTGCCTCCAGAGCCTCTCGAACGTTGGGGGCCTTTTCAGAAGGTTTTCTGCACATCCAGGTAAGAAGACCAGTTACCCTGTCTAAAATGAACCGCCTCTGAAGCCGCTACCCTGCAGGCCTGATCAGAATCTAACCGAGCAAGTTCTAGGTTGTCTGAGTAGGGCGCACACCGTGTGGACGAGGTGGCCGAGAGGTTAAGGCGATGGACTGCTAATCCATTGTGCTCTGCACGCGTGGGTTCGAATCCCACCTTCGTCGCTTGTCTGTTGTTTAGCCCCATCTTTGCATGAACTTCGGTCTTGCTTGCAGACTGGGCCACAACCCACAAGGCAAACATTTCCTACAGGTCCGTGAAACCGACTAGACTGGGGTGAGAATTGTGAAGACCTAGGGTTGCAACCCGGCTCTGTATTTACATGCTGGTTGGATGCAGCTTCGCTAAGGCTCTTGCCTCACTGGAGGCCTGTCAAAGCACTTTACAACCCAGATGACAGTAGCAAGGAACCTTCATCCTTACCTCTTTCTTCTCCACAGACTGGGATGGAAGTTGGTATGTGCAAGCTATGTGAACAAGAGGTTCTGCAGATCCAACGTGCACAGCTCGAGTGGCTATGGATCCCGTTGCTCTTGAAAAGACTTTGCATAACCAGTTTTACTAAAGGAAAAAGAAATGCCGCAGACATTATTGTCCAATCCAACCGCTGCCAGAAAGGTCTCCTTCCGCAAACACTAATAGTCGGAAAGTTGACCGCAGTGTACTAAACATGGAGCAGTGTTTCTCAACCCTGGTTCTGAAGCAGCCCCTGTCCTGCACATGTTACTGTTTTCCCTGCTTTAGCACAACCACTTTAATGCAGAAAAGGATATTACTTAGCTATTCCATTGAAACGGATGTGCCGGGAGCGGAGAACACACGAAGACGTGCAGGGCTGAGAGTGCCTCAGGACTCTGGTTTAAAGCCACTGGTAAAGACAATTAACAGCCTTTGAACACAGTTTATCATGGTTCTATGTTCAGCTGGAAATCATTACATGTCTCCAGCTGAGCTGGTTGAGCTGAAAACACGCTCGGCTCAATACAGTCCTTTTGTTCAGCTAACATCAGCCACTTCTCTGTCTGGAGGAATGCCTCAGGCACCCTATTACCACGAAGGGTTAAGGCGAGTGGCACTTTCGTGGTAGCGTGGCCGAGTGGTCTAAGGCGCTGGATTTAGGCTCCAGTCTCAGTGGAGGCGTGGGTTCAAATCCCACCGCTGCCAGGTTGCCTTTTAAAGGCACAAGCCATTTTCAGGAGCTTTGCAAGGGTTCATGCTGAACCGTTGAGAGCCCATTTAGGACAGTAATCCAAGATGTGCAGCGCTGCCTCCAGAGCCTCTCGAACGTTGGGGGCCTTTTCCAAAGGTTTTCTGCGCATCCAGGTAAGAAGACCAGTTACCCTGTCTAAAATGAACCGCCTCTGAAGCCGCTACACTGCAGGCCTGATCAGAATCTAACCGAGCAAGTTCTAGGTTGTCTGAGTAGGGCGCACACCGTGTGGACGAGGTGGCCGAGAGGTTAAGGCGATGGACTGCTAATCCATTGTGCTCTGCACGCGTGGGTTCGAATCCCACCTTCGTCGCTTGTCTGTTGTTTAGCCCCATCTTTGCATGAACTTCGGTCTTGCTTGCAGACTGGGCCACAACCCACAAGGCAAACATTTCCTACAGGTCCGTGAAACCGACTAGACTGGGGTGAGAATTGTGAAGACCTAGGGTTGCAACCCGGCTCTGTATTTACATGCTGGTTGGATGCAGCTTCGCTAAGGCTCTTGCCTCACTGGAGGCCTGTCAAAGCACTTTACAACCCAGATGACAGTAGCAAGGAACCTTCATCCTTACCTCTTTCTTCTCCACAGACTGGGATGGAAGTTGGTATGTGCAAGCTATGTGAACAAGAGGTTCTGCAGATCCAACGTGCACAGCTCGAGTGGCTATGGATCCCGTTGCTCTTGAAAAGACTTTGCATAACCAGTTTTACTAAAGGAAAAAGAAATGCCGCAGACATTATAGTCCAGTCTAACCGCTGCCAGAACGGTCTCCTTCCGCAAACACTAATCCTCGGAAAGTTGACCGCAGTGTACTAAACATGGAGCAGTGTTTCTCAACCCTGGTTCTGAAGCAGCCCCTGTCCTGCACATGTTACTGTTTTCCCTGCTTTAGCACAACCACTTTAATGCAGAAAAGGATATTACTTAGCTATTCCATTGAAACGGATGTGCCGGGAGCAGAGAACACACGAAGACGTGCAGGGCTGAGAGAGCCTCAGGACTCTGGTTTAAAGCCACTGGTAAAGACAATTAACAGCCTTTGAACACAGTTTAGCATGGTTCTATGTTCAGCTGGAAATCATTACATGTCTCCAGCTGAGCTGGTTGAGCTGAAAACACGCTCGGCTCAATACAGTCCTTTTGTTCAGCTAACATCAGCCACTTCTCTGTCTGGAGGAATGCCTCAGGCACCCTATTACCACGAAGGGTTAAGGCGAGTGGCACTTTCGTGGTAGCGTGGCCGAGTGGTCTAAGGCGCTGGATTTAGGCTCCAGTCTCAGTGGAGGCGTGGGTTCAAATCCCACCGCTGCCAGGCTGCCTTTTAAAGGCACAAGCCATTTTCAGGAGCTTTGCAAGGGTTCATGCTGAACCGTTGAGAGCCCATTTAGGACAGTAATCCAAGATGTGCAGCGCTGCCTCCAGAGCCTCTCGAACGTTGGGGGCCTTTTCAGAAGGTTTTCTGCACATCCAGGTAAGAAGACCAGTTACCCTGTCTAAAATGAACCGCCTCTGAAGCCGCTACCCTGCAGGCCTGATCAGAATCTAACCGAGCAAGTTCTAGGTTGTCTGAGTAGGGCGCACACCGTGTGGACGAGGTGGCCGAGAGGTTAAGGCGATGGACTGCTAATCCATTGTGCTCTGCACGCGTGGGTTCGAATCCCACCTTCGTCGCTTGTCTGTTGTTTAGCCCCATCTTTGCATGAACTTCGGTCTTGCTTGCAGACTGGGCCACAACCCACAAGGCAAACATTTCCTACAGGTCCGTGAAACCGACTAGACTGGGGTGAGAATTGTGAAGACCTAGGGTTGCAACCCGGCTCTGTATTTACATGCTGGTTGGATGCAGCTTCGCTAAGGCTCTTGCCTCACTGGAGGCCTGTCAAAGCACTTTACAACCCAGATGACAGTAGCAAGGAACCTTCATCCTTACCTCTTTCTTCTCCACAGACTGGGATGGAAGTTGGTATGTGCAAGCTATGTGAACAAGAGGTTCTGCAGATCCAACGTGCACAGCTCGAGTGGCTATGGATCCCGTTGCTCTTGAAAAGACTTTGCATAACCAGTTTTACTAAAGGAAAAAGAAATGCCGCAGACATTATTGTCCAATCCAACCGCTGCCAGAAAGGTCTCCTTCCGCAAACACTAATGGTCGGAAAGTTGACCGCAGTGTACTAAACATGGAGCAGTGTTTCTCAACCCTGGTTCTGAAGCAGCCCCTGTCCTGCACATGTTACTGTTTTCCCTGCTTTAGCACAACCACTTTAATGCAGAAAAGGATATTACTTAGCTATTCCATTGAAACGGATGTGCCGGGAGCGGAGAACACACGAAGACGTGCAGGGCTGAGAGTGCCTCAGGACTCTGGTTTAAAGCCACTGGTAAAGACAATTAACAGCCTTTGAACACAGTTTAGCATGGTTCTATGTTCAGCTGGAAATCATTACATGTCTCCAGCTGAGCTGGTTGAGCTGAAAACACGCTCGGCTCAATACAGTCCTTTTGTTCAGCTAACATCAGCCACTTCTCTGTCTGGAGGAATGCCTCAGGCACCCTATTACCACGAAGGGTTAAGGCGAGTGGCACTTTCGTGGTAGCGTGGCCGAGTGGTCTAAGGCGCTGGATTTAGGCTCCAGTCTCAGTGGAGGCGTGGGTTCAAATCCCACCGCTGCCAGGTTGCCTTTTAAAGGCACAAGCCATTTTCAGGAGCTTTGCAAGGGTTCATGCTGAACCGTTGAGAGCCCATTTAGGACAGTAATCCAAGATGTGCAGCGCTGCCTCCAGAGCCTCTCGAACGTTGGGGGCCTTTTCCAAAGGTTTTCTGCGCATCCAGGTAAGAAGACCAGTTACCCTGTCTAAAATGAACCGCCTCTGAAGCCGCTACACTGCAGGCCTGATCAGAATCTAACCGAGCAAGTTCTAGGTTGTCTGAGTAGGGCGCATACCGTGTGGACGAGGTGGCCGAGAGGTTAAGGCGATGGACTGCTAATCCATTGTGCTCTGCACGCGTGGGTTCGAATCCCACCTTCGTCGCTTGTCTGTTGTTTAGCCCCATCTTTGCATGAACTTCGGTCTTGCTTGCAGACTGGGCCACAACCCACAAGGCAAACATTTCCTACAGGTCCGTGAAACCGACTAGACTGGGTGAGAATTGTGAAGACCTAGGGTTGCAACCCGGCTCTGTATTTACATGCTGGTTGGATGCAGCTTCGCTAAGGCTCTTGCCTCACTGGAGGCCTGTCAAAGCACTTTACAACCCAGATGACAGTAGCAAGGAACCTTCATCCTTACCTCTTTCTTCTCCACAGACTGGGATGGAAGTTGGTATGTGCAAGCTATGTGAACAAGAGGTTCTGCAGATCCAACGTGCACAGCTCGAGTGGCTATGGATCCCGTTGCTCTTGAAAAGACTTTGCATAACCAGTTTTACTAAAGGAAAAAGAAATGCCGCAGACATTATTGTCCAATCCAACCGCTGCCAGAAAGGTCTCCTTCCGCAAACACTAATGGTCGGAAAGTTGACCGCAGTGTACTAAACATGGAGACGTGTTTCTCAACCCTGGTTCTGAAGCAGCCCCTGTCCTGCACATGTTACTGTTTTCCCTGCTTTAGCACAACCACTTTAATGCAGAAAAGGATATTACTTAGCTATTCCATTGAAACGGATGTGCCGGGAGCGGAGAACACACGAAGACGTGCAGGGCTGAGAGTGCCTCAGGACTCTGGTTTAAAGCCACTGGTAAAGACAATTAACAGCCTTTGAACACAGTTTAGCATGGTTCTATGTTCAGCTGGAAATCATTACATGTCTCCAGCTGAGCTGGTTGAGCTGAAAACACGCTCGGCTCAATACAGTCCTTTTGTTCAGCTAACATCAGCCACTTCTCTGTCTGGAGGAATGCCTCAGGCACCCTATTACCACGAAGGGTTAAGGCGAGCAGGCCCTTTCGTGGTAGCGTGGCCGAGTGGTCTAAGGCGCTGGATTTAGGCTCCAGTCTCAGTGGAGGCGTGGGTTCAAATCCCACCGCTGCCAAGCTGCCTTTTAAAGGCACAAGCCATTTTCAGGAGCTTTGCAAGGGTTCATGCTGAACCGTTGAGAGCCCATTTAGGACAGTAATCCAAGATGTGCAGCGCTGCCTCCAGAGCCTCTCGAACGTTGGGGGCCTTTTCCAAAGGTTTTCTGCGCATCCAGGTAAGAAGACCAGTTACCCTGTCTAAAATGAACCGCCTCTGAAGCCGCTACACTGCAGGCCTGATCAGAATCTAACCGAGCAAGTTCTAGGTTGTCTGAGTAGGGCGCACACCGTGTGGACGAGGTGGCCGAGAGGTTAAGGCGATGGACTGCTAATCCATTGTGCTCTGCACGCGTGGGTTCGAATCCCACCTTCGTCGCTTGTCTGTTGTTTAGCCCCATCTTTGCATGAACTTCGGTCTTGCTTGCAGACTGGGCCACAACCCACAAGGCAAACATTTCCTACAGGTCCGTGAAACCGACTAGACTGGGGTGAGAATTGTGAAGACCTAGGGTTGCAACCCGGCTCTGTATTTACATGCTGGTTGGATGCAGCTTCGCTAAGGCTCTTGCCTCACTGGAGGCCTGTCAAAGCACTTTACAACCCAGATGACAGTAGCAAGGAACCTTCATCCTTACCTCTTTCTTCTCCACAGACTGGGATGGAAGTTGGTATGTGCAAGCTATGTGAACAAGAGGTTCTGCAGATCCAACGTGCACAGCTCGAGTGGCTATGGATCCCGTTGCTCTTGAAAAGACTTTGCATAACCAGTTTTACTAAAGGAAAAAGAAATGCCGCAGACATTATTGTCCAATCCAACCGCTGCCAGAAAGGTCTCCTTCCGCAAACACTAATAGTCGGAAAGTTGACCGCAGTGTACTAAACATGGAGCAGTGTTTCTCAACCCTGGTTCTGAAGCAGCCCCTGTCCTGCACATGTTACTGTTTTCCCTGCTTTAGCACAACCACTTTAATGCAGAAAAGGATATTACTTAGCTATTCCATTGAAACGGATGTGCCGGGAGCGGAGAACACACGAAGACGTGCAGGGCTGAGAGTGCCTCAGGACTCTGGTTTAAAGCCACTGGTAAAGACAATTAACAGCCTTTGAACACAGTTTAGCATGGTTCTATGTTCAGCTGGAAATCATTACATGTCTCCAGCTGAGCTGGTTGAGCTGAAAACACGCTCGGCTCAATACAGTCCTTTTGTTCAGCTAACATCAGCCACTTCTCTGTCTGGAGGAATGCCTCAGGCACCCTATTACCACGAAGGGTTAAGGCGAGTGGCACTTTCGTGGTAGCGTGGCCGAGTGGTCTAAGGCGCTGGATTTAGGCTCCAGTCTCAGTGGAGGCGTGGGTTCAAATCCCACCGCTGCCAGGCTGCCTTTTAAAGGCACAAGCCATTTTCAGGAGCTTTGCAAGGGTTCATGCTGAACCGTTGAGAGCCCATTTAGGACAGTAATCCAAGATGTGCAGCGCTGCCTCCAGAGCCTCTCGAACGTTGGGGGCCTTTTCCAAAGGTTTTCTGCGCATCCAGGTAAGAAGACCAGTTACCCTGTCTAAAATGAACCGCCTCTGAAGCCGCTACACTGCAGGCCTGATCAGAATCTAACCGAGCAAGTTCTAGGTTGTCTGAGTAGGGCGCACACCGTGTGGACGAGGTGGCCGAGAGGTTAAGGCGATGGACTGCTAATCCATTGTGCTCTGCACGCGTGGGTTCGAATCCCACCTTCGTCGCTTGTCTGTTGTTTAGCCCCATCTTTGCATGAACTTCGGTCTTGCTTGCAGACTGGGCCACAACCCACAAGGCAAACATTTCCTACAGGTCCGTGAAACCGACTAGACTGGGGTGAGAATTGTGAAGACCTAGGGTTGCAACCCGGCTCTGTATTTACATGCTGGTTGGATGCAGCTTCGCTAAGGCTCTTGCCTCACTGGAGGCCTGTCAAAGCACTTTACAACCCAGATGACAGTAGCAAGGAACCTTCATCCTTACCTCTTTCTTCTCCACAGACTGGGATGGAAGTTGGTATGTGCAAGCTATGCGAACAAGAGGTTCTGCAGATCCAACGTGCACAGCTCGAGTGGCTATGGATCCCGTTGCTCTTGAAAAGACTTTGCATAACCAGTTTTACTAAAGGAAAAAGAAATGCCGCAGACATTATTGTCCAATCCAACCGCTGCCAGAAAGGTCTCCTTCCGCAAACACTAATGGTCGGAAAGTTGACCGCAGTGTACTAAACATGGAGCAGTGTTTCTCAACCCTGGTTCTGAAGCAGCCCCTGTCCTGCACATGTTACTGTTTTCCCTGCTTTAGCACAACCACTTTAATGCAGAAAAGGATATTACTTAGCTATTCCATTGAAACGGATGTGCCGGGAGCGGAGAACACACGAAGACGTGCAGGGCTGAGAGTGCCTCAGGACTCTGGTTTAAAGCCACTGGTAAAGACAATTAACAGCCTTTGAACACAGTTTAGCATGGTTCTATGTTCAGCTGGAAATCATTACATGTCTCCAGCTGAGCTGGTTGAGCTGAAAACACGCTCGGCTCAATACAGTCCTTTTGTTCAGCTAACATCAGCCACTTCTCTGTCTGGAGGAATGCCTCAGGCACCCTATTACCACGAAGGGTTAAGGCGAGTGGCCCTTTCGTGGTAGCGTGGCCGAGTGGTCTAAGGCGCTGGATTTAGGCTCCAGTCTCAGTGGAGGCGTGGGTTCAAATCCCACCGCTGCCAAGCTGCCTTTTAAAGGCACAAGCCATTTTCAGGAGCTTTGCAAGGGTTCATGCTGAACCGTTGAGAGCCCATTTAGGACAGTAATCCAAGATGTGCAGCGCTGCCTCCAGAGCCTCTCGAACGTTGGGGGCCTTTTCCAAAGGTTTTCTGCGCATCCAGGTAAGAAGACCAGTTACCCTGTCTAAAATGAACCGCCTCTGAAGCCGCTACCCTGCAGGCCTGATCAGAATCTAACCGAGCAAGTTCTAGGTTGTCTGAGTAGGGCGCACACCGTGTGGACGAGGTGGCCGAGAGGTTAAGGCGATGGACTGCTAATCCATTGTGCTCTGCACGCGTGGGTTCGAATCCCACCTTCGTCGCTTGTCTGTTGTTTAGCCCCATCTTTGCATGAACTTCGGTCTTGCTTGCAGACTGGGCCACAACCCACAAGGCAAACATTTCCTACAGGTCCGTGAAACCGACTAGACTGGGGTGAGAATTGTGAAGACCTAGGGTTGCAACCCGGCTCTGTATTTACATGCTGGTTGGATGCAGCTTCGCTAAGGCTCTTGCCTCACTGGAGGCCTGTCAAAGCACTTTACAACCCAGATGACAGTAGCAAGGAACCTTCATCCTTACCTCTTTCTTCTCCACAGACTGGGATGGAAGTTGGTATGTGCAAGCTATGTGAACAAGAGGTTCTGCAGATCCAACGTGCACAGCTCGAGTGGCTATGGATCCCGTTGCTCTTGAAAAGACTTTGCATAACCAGTTTTACTAAAGGAAAAAGAAATGCCGCAGACATTATTGTCCAATCCAACCGCTGCCAGAAAGGTCTCCTTCCGCAAACACTAATGGTCGGAAAGTTGACCGCAGTGTACTAAACATGGAGCAGTGTTTCTCAACCCTGGTTCTGAAGCAGCCCCTGTCCTGCACATGTTACTGTTTTCCCTGCTTTAGCACAACCACTTTAATGCAGAAAAGGATATTACTTAGCTATTCCATTGAAACGGATGTGCCGGGAGCGGAGAACACACGAAGACGTGCAGGGCTGAGAGTGCCTCAGGACTCTGGTTTAAAGCCACTGGTAAAGACAATTAACAGCCTTTGAACACAGTTTAGCATGGTTCTATGTTCAGCTGGAAATCATTACATGTCTCCAGCTGAGCTGGTTGAGCTGAAAACACGCTCGGCTCAATACAGTCCTTTTGTTCAGCTAACATCAGCCACTTCTCTGTCTGGAGGAATGCCTCAGGCACCCTATTACCACGAAGGGTTAAGGCGAGTGGCCCTTTCGTGGTAGCGTGGCCGAGTGGTCTAAGGCGCTGGATTTAGGCTCCAGTCTCAGTGGAGGCGTGGGTTCAAATCCCACCGCTGCCAAGCTGCCTTTTAAAGGCACAAGCCATTTTCAGGAGCTTTGCAAGGGTTCATGCTGAACCGTTGAGAGCCCATTTAGGACAGTAATCCAAGATGTGCAGCGCTGCCTCCAGAGCCTCTCGAACGTTGGGGGCCTTTTCCAAAGGTTTTCTGCGCATCCAGGTAAGAAGACCAGTTACCCTGTCTAAAATGAACCGCCTCTGAAGCCGCTACACTGCAGGCCTGATCAGAATCTAACCGAGCAAGTTCTAGGTTGTCTGAGTAGGGCGCACACCGTGTGGACGAGGTGGCCGAGAGGTTAAGGCGATGGAGTGCTAATCCATTGTGCTCTGCACGCGTGGGTTCGAATCCCACCTTCGTCGCTTGTCTGTTGTTTAGCCCCATCTTTGCATGAACTTCGGTCTTGCTTGCAGACTGGGCCACAACCCACAAGGCAAACATTTCCTACAGGTCCGTGAAACCGACTAGACTGGGTGAGAATTGTGAAGACCTAGGGTTGCAACCCGGCTCTGTATTTACATGCTGGTTGGATGCAGCTTCGCTAAGGCTCTTGCCTCACTGGAGGCCTGTCAAAGCACTTTACAACCCAGATGACAGTAGCAAGGAACCTTCATCCTTACCTCTTTCTTCTCCACAGACTGGGATGGAAGTTGGTATGTGCAAGCTATGTGAACAAGAGGTTCTGCAGATCCAACGTGCACAGCTCGAGTGGCTATGGATCCCGTTGCTCTTGAAAAGACTTTGCATAACCAGTTTTACTAAAGGAAAAAGAAATGCCGCAGACATTATTGTCCAATCCAACCGCTGCCAGAAAGGTCTCCTTCCGCAAACACTAATGGTCGGAAAGTTGACCGCAGTGTACTAAACATGGAGCAGTGTTTCTCAACCCTGGTTCTGAAGCAGCCCCTGTCCTGCACATGTTACTGTTTTCCCTGCTTTAGCACAACCACTTTAATGCAGAAAAGGATATTACTTAGCTATTCCATTGAAACGGATGTGCCGGGAGCGGAGAACACACGAAGACGTGCAGGGCTGAGAGTGCCTCAGGACTCTGGTTTAAAGCCACTGGTAAAGACAATTAACAGCCTTTGAACACAGTTTAGCATGGTTCTATGTTCAGCTGGAAATCATTACATGTCTCCAGCTGAGCTGGTTGAGCTGAAAACACGCTCGGCTCAATACAGTCCTTTTGTTCAGCTAACATCAGCCACTTCTCTGTCTGGAGGAATGCCTCAGGCACCCTATTACCACGAAGGGTTAAGGCGAGTGGCACTTTCGTGGTAGCGTGGCCGAGTGGTCTAAGGCGCTGGATTTAGGCTCCAGTCTCAGTGGAGGCGTGGGTTCAAATCCCACCGCTGCCAGGTTGCCTTTTAAAGGCACAAGCCATTTTCAGGAGCTTTGCAAGGGTTCATGCTGAACCGTTGAGAGCCCATTTAGGACAGTAATCCAAGATGTGCAGCGCTGCCTCCAGAGCCTCTCGAACGTTGGGGGCCTTTTCCAAAGGTTTTCTGCGCATCCAGGTAAGAAGACCAGTTACCCTGTCTAAAATGAACCGCCTCTGAAGCCGCTACACTGCAGGCCTGATCAGAATCTAACCGAGCAAGTTCTAGGTTGTCTGAGTAGGGCGCATACCGTGTGGACGAGGTGGCCGAGAGGTTAAGGCGATGGACAGCTAATCCATTGTGCTCTGCACGCGTGGGTTCGAATCCCACCTTTGTCACTTGTCTGTTGTTTAGCCCCATCTTTGCATGAACTTCGGTCTTGCTTGCAGACTGGGCCACAACCCACAAGGCAAACATTTCCTACAGGTCCGTGAAACCGACTAGACTGGGTGACTAGACTGGTGAGAATTGTGAAGACCTAGGGTTGCAACCCGGCTCTGTATTTACATGCTGGTTGGATGCAGCTTCGCTAAGGCTCTTGCCTCACTGGAGGCCTGTCAAAGCACTTTACAACCCAGATGACAGTAGCAAGGAACCTTCATCCTTACCTCTTTCTTCTCCACAGACTGGGATGGAAGTTGGTATGTGCAAGCTATGTGAACAAGAGGTTCTGCAGATCCAACGTGCACAGCTCGAGTGGCTATGGATCCCGTTGCTCTTGAAAAGACTTTGCATAACCAGTTTTACTAAAGGAAAAAGAAATGCCGCAGACATTATTGTCCAATCCAACCGCTGCCAGAAAGGTCTCCTTCCGCAAACACTAATGGTCGGAAAGTTGACCGCAGTGTACTAAACATGGAGCAGTGTTTCTCAACCCTGGTTCTGAAGCAGCCCCTGTCCTGCACATGTTACTGTTTTCCCTGCTTTAGCACAACCACTTTAATGCAGAAAAGGATATTACTTAGCTATTCCATTGAAACGGATGTGCCGGGAGCGGAGAACACACGAAGACGTGCAGGGCTGAGAGTGCCTCAGGACTCTGGTTTAAAGCCACTGGTAAAGACAATTAACAGCCTTTGAACACAGTTTAGCATGGTTCTATGTTCAGCTGGAAATCATTACATGTCTCCAGCTGAGCTGGTTGAGCTGAAAACACGCTCGGCTCAATACAGTCCTTTTGTTCAGCTAACATCAGCCACTTCTCTGTCTGGAGGAATGCCTCAGGCACCCTATTACCACGAAGGGTTAAGGCGAGTGGCACTTTCGTGGTAGCGTGGCCGAGTGGTCTAAGGCGCTGGATTTAGGCTCCAGTCTCAGTGGAGGCGTGGGTTCAAATCCCACCGCTGCCAAGCTGCCTTTTAAAGGCACAAGCCATTTTCAGGAGCTTTGCAAGGGTTCATGCTGAACCGTTGAGAGCCCATTTAGGACAGTAATCCAAGATGTGCAGCGCTGCCTCCAGAGCCTCTCGAACGTTGGGGGCCTTTTCCAAAGGTTTTCTGCGCATCCAGGTAAGAAGACCAGTTACCCTGTCTAAAATGAACCGCCTCTGAAGCCGCTACCCTGCAGGCCTGATCAGAATCTAACCGAGCAAGTTCTAGGTTGTCTGAGTAGGGCGCACACCGTGTGGACGAGGTGGCCGAGAGGTTAAGGCGATGGACTGCTAATCCATTGTGCTCTGCACGCGTGGGTTCGAATCCCACCTTCGTCGCTTGTCTGTTGTTTAGCCCCATCTTTGCATGAACTTCGGTCTTGCTTGCAGACTGGGCCACAACCCACAAGGCAAACATTTCCTACAGGTCCGTGAAACCGACTAGACTGGGGTGAGAATTGTGAAGACCTAGGGTTGCAACCCGGCTCTGTATTTACATGCTGGTTGGATGCAGCTTCGCTAAGGCTCTTGCCTCACTGGAGGCCTGTCAAAGCACTTTACAACCCAGATGACAGTAGCAAGGAACCTTCATCCTTACCTCTTTCTTCTCCACAGACTGGGATGGAAGTTGGTATGTGCAAGCTATGTGAACAAGAGGTTCTGCAGATCCAACGTGCACAGCTCGAGTGGCTATGGATCCCGTTGCTCTTGAAAAGACTTTGCATAACCAGTTTTACTAAAGGAAAAAGAAATGCCGCAGACATTATTGTCCAATCCAACCGCTGCCAGAAAGGTCTCCTTCCGCAAACACTAATGGTCGGAAAGTTGACCGCAGTGTACTAAACATGGAGCAGTGTTTCTCAACCCTGGTTCTGAAGCAGCCCCTGTCCTGCACATGTTACTGTTTTCCCTGCTTTAGCACAACCACTTTAATGCAGAAAAGGATATTACTTAGCTATTCCATTGAAACGGATGTGCCGGGAGCGGAGAACACACGAAGACGTGCAGGGCTGAGAGTGCCTCAGGACTCTGGTTTAAAGCCACTGGTAAAGACAATTAACAGCCTTTGAACACAGTTTAGCATGGTTCTATGTTCAGCTGGAAATCATTACATGTCTCCAGCTGAGCTGGTTGAGCTGAAAACACGCTCGGCTCAATACAGTCCTTTTGTTCAGCTAACATCAGCCACTTCTCTGTCTGGAGGAATGCCTCAGGCACCCTATTACCACGAAGGGTTAAGGCGAGTGGCACTTTCGTGGTAGCGTGGCCGAGTGGTCTAAGGCGCTGGATTTAGGCTCCAGTCTCAGTGGAGGCGTGGGTTCAAATCCCACCGCTGCCAGGTTGCCTTTTAAAGGCACAAGCCATTTTCAGGAGCTTTGCAAGGGTTCATGCTGAACCGTTGAGAGCCCATTTAGGACAGTAATCCAAGATGTGCAGCGCTGCCTCCAGAGCCTCTCGAACGTTGGGGGCCTTTTCCAAAGGTTTTCTGCGCATCCAGGTAAGAAGACCAGTTACCCTGTCTAAAATGAACCGCCTCTGAAGCCGCTACACTGCAGGCCTGATCAGAATCTAACCGAGCAAGTTCTAGGTTGTCTGAGTAGGGCGCACACCGTGTGGACGAGGTGGCCGAGAGGTTAAGGCGATGGACTGCTAATCCATTGTGCTCTGCACGCGTGGGTTCGAATCCCACCTTCGTCGCTTGTCTGTTGTTTAGCCCCATCTTTGCATGAACTTCGGTCTTGCTTGCAGACTGGGCCACAACCCACAAGGCAAACATTTCCTACAGGTCCGTGAAACCGACTAGACTGGGGTGAGAATTGTGAAGACCTAGGGTTGCAACCCGGCTCTGTATTTACATGCTGGTTGGATGCAGCTTCGCTAAGGCTCTTGCCTCACTGGAGGCCTGTCAAAGCACTTTACAACCCAGATGACAGTAGCAAGGAACCTTCATCCTTACCTCTTTCTTCTCCACAGACTGGGATGGAAGTTGGTATGTGCAAGCTATGTGAACAAGAGGTTCTGCAGATCCAACGTGCACAGCTCGAGTGGCTATGGATCCCGTTGCTCTTGAAAAGACTTTGCATAACCAGTTTTACTAAAGGAAAAAGAAATGCCGCAGACATTATTGTCCAATCCAACCGCTGCCAGAAAGGTCTCCTTCCGCAAACACTAATGGTCGGAAAGTTGACCGCAGTGTACTAAACATGGAGACGTGTTTCTCAACCCTGGTTCTGAAGCAGCCCCTGTCCTGCACATGTTACTGTTTTCCCTGCTTTAGCACAACCACTTTAATGCAGAAAAGGATATTACTTAGCTATTCCATTGAAACGGATGTGCCGGGAGCGGAGAACACACGAAGACGTGCAGGGCTGAGAGTGCCTCAGGACTCTGGTTTAAAGCCACTGGTAAAGACAATTAACAGCCTTTGAACACAGTTTAGCATGGTTCTATGTTCAGCTGGAAATCATTACATGTCTCCAGCTGAGCTGGTTGAGCTGAAAACACGCTCGGCTCAATACAGTCCTTTTGTTCAGCTAACATCAGCCACTTCTCTGTCTGGAGGAATGCCTCAGGCACCCTATTACCACGAAGGGTTAAGGCGAGTGGCACTTTCGTGGTAGCGTGGCCGAGTGGTCTAAGGCGCTGGATTTAGGCTCCAGTCTCAGTGGAGGCGTGGGTTCAAATCCCACCGCTGCCAGGCTGCCTTTTAAAGGCACAAGCCATTTTCAGGAGCTTTGCAAGGGTTCATGCTGAACCGTTGAGAGCCCATTTAGGACAGTAATCCAAGATGTGCAGCGCTGCCTCCAGAGCCTCTCGAACGTTGGGGGCCTTTTCCAAAGGTTTTCTGCGCATCCAGGTAAGAAGACCAGTTACCCTGTCTAAAATGAACCGCCTCTGAAGCCGCTACACTGCAGGCCTGATCAGAATCTAACCGAGCAAGTTCTAGGTTGTCTGAGTAGGGCGCACACCGTGTGGACGAGGTGGCCGAGAGGTTAAGGCGATGGACTGCTAATCCATTGTGCTCTGCACGCGTGGGTTCGAATCCCACCTTCGTCGCTTGTCTGTTGTTTAGCCCCATCTTTGCATGAACTTCGGTCTTGCTTGCAGACTGGGCCACAACCCACAAGGCAAACATTTCCTACAGGTCCGTGAAACCGACTAGACTGGGGTGAGAATTGTGAAGACCTAGGGTTGCAACCCGGCTCTGTATTTACATGCTGGTTGGATGCAGCTTCGCTAAGGCTCTTGCCTCACTGGAGGCCTGTCAAAGCACTTTACAACCCAGATGACAGTAGCAAGGAACCTTCATCCTTACCTCTTTCTTCTCCACAGACTGGGATGGAAGTTGGTATGTGCAAGCTATGTGAACAAGAGGTTCTGCAGATCCAACGTGCACAGCTCGAGTGGCTATGGATCCCGTTGCTCTTGAAAAGACTTTGCATAACCAGTTTTACTAAAGGAAAAAGAAATGCCGCAGACATTATTGTCCAATCCAACCGCTGCCAGAAAGGTCTCCTTCCGCAAACACTAATGGTCGGAAAGTTGACCGCAGTGTACTAAACATGGAGCAGTGTTTCTCAACCCTGGTTCTGAAGCAGCCCCTGTCCTGCACATGTTACTGTTTTCCCTGCTTTAGCACAACCACTTTAATGCAGAAAAGGATATTACTTAGCTATTCCATTGAAACGGATGTGCCGGGAGCGGAGAACACACGAAGACGTGCAGGGCTGAGAGTGCCTCAGGACTCTGGTTTAAAGCCACTGGTAAAGACAATTAACAGCCTTTGAACACAGTTTAGCATGGTTCTATGTTCAGCTGGAAATCATTACATGTCTCCAGCTGAGCTGGTTGAGCTGAAAACACGCTCGGCTCAATACAGTCCTTTTGTTCAGCTAACATCAGCCACTTCTCTGTCTGGAGGAATGCCTCAGGCACCCTATTACCACGAAGGGTTAAGGCGAGTGGCACTTTCGTGGTAGCGTGGCCGAGTGGTCTAAGGCGCTGGATTTAGGCTCCAGTCTCAGTGGAGGCGTGGGTTCAAATCCCACCGCTGCCAGGCTGCCTTTTAAAGGCACAAGCCATTTTCAGGAGCTTTGCAAGGGTTCATGCTGAACCGTTGAGAGCCCATTTAGGACAGTAATCCAAGATGTGCAGCGCTGCCTCCAGAGCCTCTCGAACGTTGGGGGCCTTTTCCAAAGGTTTTCTGCGCATCCAGGTAAGAAGACCAGTTACCCTGTCTAAAATGAACCGCCTCTGAAGCCGCTACCCTGCAGGCCTGATCAGAATCTAACCGAGCAAGTTCTAGGTTGTCTGAGTAGGGCGCACACCGTGTGGACGAGGTGGCCGAGAGGTTAAGGCGATGGACTGCTAATCCATTGTGCTCTGCACGCGTGGGTTCGAATCCCACCTTCGTCGCTTGTCTGTTGTTTAGCCCCATCTTTGCATGAACTTCGGTCTTGCTTGCAGACTGGGCCACAACCCACAAGGCAAACATTTCCTACAGGTCCGTGAAACCGACTAGACTGGGGTGAGAATTGTGAAGACCTAGGGTTGCAACCCGGCTCTGTATTTACATGCTGGTTGGATGCAGCTTCGCTAAGGCTCTTGCCTCACTGGAGGCCTGTCAAAGCACTTTACAACCCAGATGACAGTAGCAAGGAACCTTCATCCTTACCTCTTTCTTCTCCACAGACTGGGATGGAAGTTGGTATGTGCAAGCTATGTGAACAAGAGGTTCTGCAGATCCAACGTGCACAGCTCGAGTGGCTATGGATCCCGTTGCTCTTGAAAAGACTTTGCATAACCAGTTTTACTAAAGGAAAAAGAAATGCCGCAGACATTATTGTCCAATCCAACCGCTGCCAGAAAGGTCTCCTTCCGCAAACACTAATGGTCGGAAAGTTGACCGCAGTGTACTAAACATGGAGCAGTGTTTCTCAACCCTGGTTCTGAAGCAGCCCCTGTCCTGCACATGTTACTGTTTTCCCTGCTTTAGCACAACCACTTTAATGCAGAAAAGGATATTACTTAGCTATTCCATTGAAACGGATGTGCCGGGAGCGGAGAACACACGAAGACGTGCAGGGCTGAGAGTGCCTCAGGACTCTGGTTTAAAGCCACTGGTAAAGACAATTAACAGCCTTTGAACACAGTTTAGCATGGTTCTATGTTCAGCTGGAAATCATTACATGTCTCCAGCTGAGCTGGTTGAGCTGAAAACACGCTCGGCTCAATACAGTCCTTTTGTTCAGCTAACATCAGCCACTTCTCTGTCTGGAGGAATGCCTCAGGCACCCTATTACCACGAAGGGTTAAGGCGAGTGGCACTTTCGTGGTAGCGTGGCCGAGTGGTCTAAGGCGCTGGATTTAGGCTCCAGTCTCAGTGGAGGCGTGGGTTCAAATCCCACCGCTGCCAGGTTGCCTTTTAAAGGCACAAGCCATTTTCAGGAGCTTTGCAAGGGTTCATGCTGAACCGTTGAGAGCCCATTTAGGACAGTAATCCAAGATGTGCAGCGCTGCCTCCAGAGCCTCTCGAACGTTGGGGGCCTTTTCCAAAGGTTTTCTGCGCATCCAGGTAAGAAGACCAGTTACCCTGTCTAAAATGAACCGCCTCTGAAGCCGCTACACTGCAGGCCTGATCAGAATCTAACCGAGCAAGTTCTAGGTTGTCTGAGTAGGGCGCACACCGTGTGGACGAGGTGGCCGAGAGGTTAAGGCGATGGACTGCTAATCCATTGTGCTCTGCACGCGTGGGTTCGAATCCCACCTTCGTCGCTTGTCTGTTGTTTAGCCCCATCTTTGCATGAACTTCGGTCTTGCTTGCAGACTGGGCCACAACCCACAAGGCAAACATTTCCTACAGGTCCGTGAAACCGACTAGACTGGGGTGAGAATTGTGAAGACCTAGGGTTGCAACCCGGCTCTGTATTTACATGCTGGTTGGATGCAGCTTCGCTAAGGCTCTTGCCTCACTGGAGGCCTGTCAAAGCACTTTACAACCCAGATGACAGTAGCAAGGAACCTTCATCCTTACCTCTTTCTTCTCCACAGACTGGGATGGAAGTTGGTATGTGCAAGCTATGTGAACAAGAGGTTCTGCAGATCCAACGTGCACAGCTCGAGTGGCTATGGATCCCGTTGCTCTTGAAAAGACTTTGCATAACCAGTTTTACTAAAGGAAAAAGAAATGCCGCAGACATTATTGTCCAATCCAACCGCTGCCAGAAAGGTCTCCTTCCGCAAACACTAATGGTCGGAAAGTTGACCGCAGTGTACTAAACATGGAGCAGTGTTTCTCAACCCTGGTTCTGAAGCAGCCCCTGTCCTGCACATGTTACTGTTTTCCCTGCTTTAGCACAACCACTTTAATGCAGAAAAGGATATTACTTAGCTATTCCATTGAAACGGATGTGCCGGGAGCGGAGAACACACGAAGACGTGCAGGGCTGAGAGTGCCTCAGGACTCTGGTTTAAAGCCACTGGTAAAGACAATTAACAGCCTTTGAACACAGTTTAGCATGGTTCTATGTTCAGCTGGAAATCATTACATGTCTCCAGCTGAGCTGGTTGAGCTGAAAACACGCTCGGCTCAATACAGTCCTTTTGTTCAGCTAACATCAGCCACTTCTCTGTCTGGAGGAATGCCTCAGGCACCCTATTACCACGAAGGGTTAAGGCGAGTGGCCCTTTCGTGGTAGCGTGGCCGAGTGGTCTAAGGCGCTGGATTTAGGCTCCAGTCTCAGTGGAGGCGTGGGTTCAAATCCCACCGCTGCCAAGCTGCCTTTTAAAGGCACAAGCCATTTTCAGGAGCTTTGCAAGGGTTCATGCTGAACCGTTGAGAGCCCATTTAGGACAGTAATCCAAGATGTGCAGCGCTGCCTCCAGAGCCTCTCGAACGTTGGGGGCCTTTTCCAAAGGTTTTCTGCGCATCCAGGTAAGAAGACCAGTTACCCTGTCTAAAATGAACCGCCTCTGAAGCCGCTACACTGCAGGCCTGATCAGAATCTAACCGAGCAAGTTCTAGGTTGTCTGAGTAGGGCGCACACCGTGTGGACGAGGTGGCCGAGAGGTTAAGGCGATGGACTGCTAATCCATTGTGCTCTGCACGCGTGGGTTCGAATCCCACCTTCGTCGCTTGTCTGTTGTTTAGCCCCATCTTTGCATGAACTTCGGTCTTGCTTGCAGACTGGGCCACAACCCACAAGGCAAACATTTCCTACAGGTCCGTGAAACCGACTAGACTGGGGTGAGAATTGTGAAGACCTAGGGTTGCAACCCGGCTCTGTATTTACATGCTGGTTGGATGCAGCTTCGCTAAGGCTCTTGCCTCACTGGAGGCCTGTCAAAGCACTTTACAACCCAGATGACAGTAGCAAGGAACCTTCATCCTTACCTCTTTCTTCTCCACAGACTGGGATGGAAGTTGGTATGTGCAAGCTATGTGAACAAGAGGTTCTGCAGATCCAACGTGCACAGCTCGAGTGGCTATGGATCCCGTTGCTCTTGAAAAGACTTTGCATAACCAGTTTTACTAAAGGAAAAAGAAATGCCGCAGACATTATTGTCCAATCCAACCGCTGCCAGAAAGGTCTCCTTCCGCAAACACTAATGGTCGGAAAGTTGACCGCAGTGTACTAAACATGGAGCAGTGTTTCTCAACCCTGGTTCTGAAGCAGCCCCTGTCCTGCACATGTTACTGTTTTCCCTGCTTTAGCACAACCACTTTAATGCAGAAAAGGATATTACTTAGCTATTCCATTGAAACGGATGTGCCGGGAGCGGAGAACACACGAAGACGTGCAGGGCTGAGAGTGCCTCAGGACTCTGGTTTAAAGCCACTGGTAAAGACAATTAACAGCCTTTGAACACAGTTTAGCATGGTTCTATGTTCAGCTGGAAATCATTACATGTCTCCAGCTGAGCTGGTTGAGCTGAAAACACGCTCGGCTCAATACAGTCCTTTTGTTCAGCTAACATCAGCCACTTCTCTGTCTGGAGGAATGCCTCAGGCACCCTATTACCACGAAGGGTTAAGGCGAGTGGCACTTTCGTGGTAGCGTGGCCGAGTGGTCTAAGGCGCTGGATTTAGGCTCCAGTCTCAGTGGAGGCGTGGGTTCAAATCCCACCGCTGCCAAGCTGCCTTTTAAAGGCACAAGCCATTTTCAGGAGCTTTGCAAGGGTTCATGCTGAACCGTTGAGAGCCCATTTAGGACAGTAATCCAAGATGTGCAGCGCTGCCTCCAGAGCCTCTCGAACGTTGGGGGCCTTTTCCAAAGGTTTTCTGCGCATCCAGGTAAGAAGACCAGTTACCCTGTCTAAAATGAACCGCCTCTGAAGCCGCTACACTGCAGGCCTGATCAGAATCTAACCGAGCAAGTTCTAGGTTGTCTGAGTAGGGCGCACACCGTGTGGACGAGGTGGCCGAGAGGTTAAGGCGATGGACTGCTAATCCATTGTGCTCTGCACGCGTGGGTTCGAATCCCACCTTCGTCGCTTGTCTGTTGTTTAGCCCCATCTTTGCATGAACTTCGGTCTTGCTTGCAGACTGGGCCACAACCCACAAGGCAAACATTTCCTACAGGTCCGTGAAACCGACTAGACTGGGGTGAGAATTGTGAAGACCTAGGGTTGCAACCCGGCTCTGTATTTACATGCTGGTTGGATGCAGCTTCGCTAAGGCTCTTGCCTCACTGGAGGCCTGTCAAAGCACTTTACAACCCAGATGACAGTAGCAAGGAACCTTCATCCTTACCTCTTTCTTCTCCACAGACTGGGATGGAAGTTGGTATGTGCAAGCTATGTGAACAAGAGGTTCTGCAGATCCAACGTGCACAGCTCGAGTGGCTATGGATCCCGTTGCTCTTGAAAAGACTTTGCATAACCAGTTTTACTAAAGGAAAAAGAAATGCCGCAGACATTATTGTCCAATCCAACCGCTGCCAGAAAGGTCTCCTTCCGCAAACACTAATGGTCGGAAAGTTGACCGCAGTGTACTAAACATGGAGCAGTGTTTCTCAACCCTGGTTCTGAAGCAGCCCCTGTCCTGCACATGTTACTGTTTTCCCTGCTTTAGCACAACCACTTTAATGCAGAAAAGGATATTACTTAGCTATTCCATTGAAACGGATGTGCCGGGAGCGGAGAACACACGAAGACGTGCAGGGCTGAGAGTGCCTCAGGACTCTGGTTTAAAGCCACTGGTAAAGACAATTAACAGCCTTTGAACACAGTTTAGCATGGTTCTATGTTCAGCTGGAAATCATTACATGTCTCCAGCTGAGCTGGTTGAGCTGAAAACACGCTCGGCTCAATACAGTCCTTTTGTTCAGCTAACATCAGCCACTTCTCTGTCTGGAGGAATGCCTCAGGCACCCTATTACCACGAAGGGTTAAGGCGAGTGGCCCTTTCGTGGTAGCGTGGCCGAGTGGTCTAAGGCGCTGGATTTAGGCTCCAGTCTCAGTGGAGGCGTGGGTTCAAATCCCACCGCTGCCAAGCTGCCTTTTAAAGGCACAAGCCATTTTCAGGAGCTTTGCAAGGGTTCATGCTGAACCGTTGAGAGCCCATTTAGGACAGTAATCCAAGATGTGCAGCGCTGCCTCCAGAGCCTCTCGAACGTTGGGGGCCTTTTCCAAAGGTTTTCTGCGCATCCAGGTAAGAAGACCAGTTACCCTGTCTAAAATGAACCGCCTCTGAAGCCGCTACACTGCAGGCCTGATCAGAATCTAACCGAGCAAGTTCTAGGTTGTCTGAGTAGGGCGCACACCGTGTGGACGAGGTGGCCGAGAGGTTAAGGCGATGGACTGCTAATCCATTGTGCTCTGCACGCGTGGGTTCGAATCCCACCTTCGTCGCTTGTCTGTTGTTTAGCCCCATCTTTGCATGAACTTCGGTCTTGCTTGCAGACTGGGCCACAACCCACAAGGCAAACATTTCCTACAGGTCCGTGAAACCGACTAGACTGGGGTGAGAATTGTGAAGACCTAGGGTTGCAACCCGGCTCTGTATTTACATGCTGGTTGGATGCAGCTTCGCTAAGGCTCTTGCCTCACTGGAGGCCTGTCAAAGCACTTTACAACCCAGATGACAGTAGCAAGGAACCTTCATCCTTACCTCTTTCTTCTCCACAGACTGGGATGGAAGTTGGTATGTGCAAGCTATGTGAACAAGAGGTTCTGCAGATCCAACGTGCACAGCTCGAGTGGCTATGGATCCCGTTGCTCTTGAAAAGACTTTGCATAACCAGTTTTACTAAAGGAAAAAGAAATGCCGCAGACATTATTGTCCAATCCAACCGCTGCCAGAAAGGTCTCCTTCCGCAAACACTAATGGTCGGAAAGTTGACCGCAGTGTACTAAACATGGAGCAGTGTTTCTCAACCCTGGTTCTGAAGCAGCCCCTGTCCTGCACATGTTACTGTTTTCCCTGCTTTAGCACAACCACTTTAATGCAGAAAAGGATATTACTTAGCTATTCCATTGAAACGGATGTGCCGGGAGCGGAGAACACACGAAGACGTGCAGGGCTGAGAGTGCCTCAGGACTCTGGTTTAAAGCCACTGGTAAAGACAATTAACAGCCTTTGAACACAGTTTAGCATGGTTCTATGTTCAGCTGGAAATCATTACATGTCTCCAGCTGAGCTGGTTGAGCTGAAAACACGCTCGGCTCAATACAGTCCTTTTGTTCAGCTAACATCAGCCACTTCTCTGTCTGGAGGAATGCCTCAGGCACCCTATTACCACGAAGGGTTAAGGCGAGTGGCCCTTTCGTGGTAGCGTGGCCGAGTGGTCTAAGGCGCTGGATTTAGGCTCCAGTCTCAGTGGAGGCGTGGGTTCAAATCCCACCGCTGCCAAGCTGCCTTTTAAAGGCACAAGCCATTTTCAGGAGCTTTGCAAGGGTTCATGCTGAACCGTTGAGAGCCCATTTAGGACAGTAATCCAAGATGTGCAGCGCTGCCTCCAGAGCCTCTCGAACGTTGGGGGCCTTTTCCAAAGGTTTTCTGCGCATCCAGGTAAGAAGACCAGTTACCCTGTCTAAAATGAACCGCCTCTGAAGCCGCTACACTGCAGGCCTGATCAGAATCTAACCGAGCAAGTTCTAGGTTGTCTGAGTAGGGCGCACACCGTGTGGACGAGGTGGCCGAGAGGTTAAGGCGATGGACTGCTAATCCATTGTGCTCTGCACGCGTGGGTTCGAATCCCACCTTCGTCGCTTGTCTGTTGTTTAGCCCCATCTTTGCATGAACTTCGGTCTTGCTTGCAGACTGGGCCACAACCCACAAGGCAAACATTTCCTACAGGTCCGTGAAACCGACTAGACTGGGGTGAGAATTGTGAAGACCTAGGGTTGCAACCCGGCTCTGTATTTACATGCTGGTTGGATGCAGCTTCGCTAAGGCTCTTGCCTCACTGGAGGCCTGTCAAAGCACTTTACAACCCAGATGACAGTAGCAAGGAACCTTCATCCTTACCTCTTTCTTCTCCACAGACTGGGATGGAAGTTGGTATGTGCAAGCTATGTGAACAAGAGGTTCTGCAGATCCAACGTGCACAGCTCGAGTGGCTATGGATCCCGTTGCTCTTGAAAAGACTTTGCATAACCAGTTTTACTAAAGGAAAAAGAAATGCCGCAGACATTATTGTCCAATCCAACCGCTGCCAGAAAGGTCTCCTTCCGCAAACACTAATGGTCGGAAAGTTGACCGCAGTGTACTAAACATGGAGCAGTGTTTCTCAACCCTGGTTCTGAAGCAGCCCCTGTCCTGCACATGTTACTGTTTTCCCTGCTTTAGCACAACCACTTTAATGCAGAAAAGGATATTACTTAGCTATTCCATTGAAACGGATGTGCCGGGAGCGGAGAACACACGAAGACGTGCAGGGCTGAGAGTGCCTCAGGACTCTGGTTTAAAGCCACTGGTAAAGACAATTAACAGCCTTTGAACACAGTTTAGCATGGTTCTATGTTCAGCTGGAAATCATTACATGTCTCCAGCTGAGCTGGTTGAGCTGAAAACACGCTCGGCTCAATACAGTCCTTTTGTTCAGCTAACATCAGCCACTTCTCTGTCTGGAGGAATGCCTCAGGCACCCTATTACCACGAAGGGTTAAGGCGAGTGGCCCTTTCGTGGTAGCGTGGCCGAGTGGTCTAAGGCGCTGGATTTAGGCTCCAGTCTCAGTGGAGGCGTGGGTTCAAATCCCACCGCTGCCAAGCTGCCTTTTAAAGGCACAAGCCATTTTCAGGAGCTTTGCAAGGGTTCATGCTGAACCGTTGAGAGCCCATTTAGGACAGTAATCCAAGATGTGCAGCGCTGCCTCCAGAGCCTCTCGAACGTTGGGGGCCTTTTCCAAAGGTTTTCTGCGCATCCAGGTAAGAAGACCAGTTACCCTGTCTAAAATGAACCGCCTCTGAAGCCGCTACACTGCAGGCCTGATCAGAATCTAACCGAGCAAGTTCTAGGTTGTCTGAGTAGGGCGCACACCGTGTGGACGAGGTGGCCGAGAGGTTAAGGCGATGGACTGCTAATCCATTGTGCTCTGCACGCGTGGGTTCGAATCCCACCTTCGTCGCTTGTCTGTTGTTTAGCCCCATCTTTGCATGAACTTCGGTCTTGCTTGCAGACTGGGCCACAACCCACAAGGCAAACATTTCCTACAGGTCCGTGAAACCGACTAGACTGGGTGAGAATTGTGAAGACCTAGGGTTGCAACCCGGCTCTGTATTTACATGCTGGTTGGATGCAGCTTCGCTAAGGCTCTTGCCTCACTGGAGGCCTGTCAAAGCACTTTACAACCCAGATGACAGTAGCAAGGAACCTTCATCCTTACCTCTTTCTTCTCCACAGACTGGGATGGAAGTTGGTATGTGCAAGCTATGTGAACAAGAGGTTCTGCAGATCCAACGTGCACAGCTCGAGTGGCTATGGATCCCGTTGCTCTTGAAAAGACTTTGCATAACCAGTTTTACTAAAGGAAAAAGAAATGCCGCAGACATTATTGTCCAATCCAACCGCTGCCAGAAAGGTCTCCTTCCGCAAACACTAATGGTCGGAAAGTTGACCGCAGTGTACTAAACATGGAGCAGTGTTTCTCAACCCTGGTTCTGAAGCAGCCCCTGTCCTGCACATGTTACTGTTTTCCCTGCTTTAGCACAACCACTTTAATGCAGAAAAGGATATTACTTAGCTATTCCATTGAAACGGATGTGCCGGGAGCGGAGAACACACGAAGACGTGCAGGGCTGAGAGTGCCTCAGGACTCTGGTTTAAAGCCACTGGTAAAGACAATTAACAGCCTTTGAACACAGTTTAGCATGGTTCTATGTTCAGCTGGAAATCATTACATGTCTCCAGCTGAGCTGGTTGAGCTGAAAACACGCTCGGCTCAATACAGTCCTTTTGTTCAGCTAACATCAGCCACTTCTCTGTCTGGAGGAATGCCTCAGGCACCCTATTACCACGAAGGGTTAAGGCGAGTGGCCCTTTCGTGGTAGCGTGGCCGAGTGGTCTAAGGCGCTGGATTTAGGCTCCAGTCTCAGTGGAGGCGTGGGTTCAAATCCCACCGCTGCCAAGCTGCCTTTTAAAGGCACAAGCCATTTTCAGGAGCTTTGCAAGGGTTCATGCTGAACCGTTGAGAGCCCATTTAGGACAGTAATCCAAGATGTGCAGCGCTGCCTCCAGAGCCTCTCGAACGTTGGGGGCCTTTTCCAAAGGTTTTCTGCGCATCCAGGTAAGAAGACCAGTTACCCTGTCTAAAATGAACCGCCTCTGAAGCCGCTACACTGCAGGCCTGATCAGAATCTAACCGAGCAAGTTCTAGGTTGTCTGAGTAGGGCGCACACCGTGTGGACGAGGTGGCCGAGAGGTTAAGGCGATGGACTGCTAATCCATTGTGCTCTGCACGCGTGGGTTCGAATCCCACCTTCGTCGCTTGTCTGTTGTTTAGCCCCATCTTTGCATGAACTTCGGTCTTGCTTGCAGACTGGGCCACAACCCACAAGGCAAACATTTCCTACAGGTCCGTGAAACCGACTAGACTGGGGTGAGAATTGTGAAGACCTAGGGTTGCAACCCGGCTCTGTATTTACATGCTGGTTGGATGCAGCTTCGCTAAGGCTCTTGCCTCACTGGAGGCCTGTCAAAGCACTTTACAACCCAGATGACAGTAGCAAGGAACCTTCATCCTTACCTCTTTCTTCTCCACAGACTGGGATGGAAGTTGGTATGTGCAAGCTATGTGAACAAGAGGTTCTGCAGATCCAACGTGCACAGCTCGAGTGGCTATGGATCCCGTTGCTCTTGAAAAGACTTTGCATAACCAGTTTTACTAAAGGAAAAAGAAATGCCGCAGACATTATTGTCCAATCCAACCGCTGCCAGAAAGGTCTCCTTCCGCAAACACTAATGGTCGGAAAGTTGACCGCAGTGTACTAAACATGGAGCAGTGTTTCTCAACCCTGGTTCTGAAGCAGCCCCTGTCCTGCACATGTTACTGTTTTCCCTGCTTTAGCACAACCACTTTAATGCAGAAAAGGATATTACTTAGCTATTCCATTGAAACGGATGTGCCGGGAGCGGAGAACACACGAAGACGTGCAGGGCTGAGAGTGCCTCAGGACTCTGGTTTAAAGCCACTGGTAAAGACAATTAACAGCCTTTGAACACAGTTTAGCATGGTTCTATGTTCAGCTGGAAATCATTACATGTCTCCAGCTGAGCTGGTTGAGCTGAAAACACGCTCGGCTCAATACAGTCCTTTTGTTCAGCTAACATCAGCCACTTCTCTGTCTGGAGGAATGCCTCAGGCACCCTATTACCACGAAGGGTTAAGGCGAGTGGCCCTTTCGTGGTAGCGTGGCCGAGTGGTCTAAGGCGCTGGATTTAGGCTCCAGTCTCAGTGGAGGCGTGGGTTCAAATCCCACCGCTGCCAAGCTGCCTTTTAAAGGCACAAGCCATTTTCAGGAGCTTTGCAAGGGTTCATGCTGAACCGTTGAGAGCCCATTTAGGACAGTAATCCAAGATGTGCAGCGCTGCCTCCAGAGCCTCTCGAACGTTGGGGGCCTTTTCCAAAGGTTTTCTGCGCATCCAGGTAAGAAGACCAGTTACCCTGTCTAAAATGAACCGCCTCTGAAGCCGCTACACTGCAGGCCTGATCAGAATCTAACCGAGCAAGTTCTAGGTTGTCTGAGTAGGGCGCACACCGTGTGGACGAGGTGGCCGAGAGGTTAAGGCGATGGACTGCTAATCCATTGTGCTCTGCACGCGTGGGTTCGAATCCCACCTTCGTCGCTTGTCTGTTGTTTAGCCCCATCTTTGCATGAACTTCGGTCTTGCTTGCAGACTGGGCCACAACCCACAAGGCAAACATTTCCTACAGGTCCGTGAAACCGACTAGACTGGGGTGAGAATTGTGAAGACCTAGGGTTGCAACCCGGCTCTGTATTTACATGCTGGTTGGATGCAGCTTCGCTAAGGCTCTTGCCTCACTGGAGGCCTGTCAAAGCACTTTACAACCCAGATGACAGTAGCAAGGAACCTTCATCCTTACCTCTTTCTTCTCCACAGACTGGGATGGAAGTTGGTATGTGCAAGCTATGTGAACAAGAGGTTCTGCAGATCCAACGTGCACAGCTCGAGTGGCTATGGATCCCGTTGCTCTTGAAAAGACTTTGCATAACCAGTTTTACTAAAGGAAAAAGAAATGCCGCAGACATTATTGTCCAATCCAACCGCTGCCAGAAAGGTCTCCTTCCGCAAACACTAATGGTCGGAAAGTTGACCGCAGTGTACTAAACATGGAGCAGTGTTTCTCAACCCTGGTTCTGAAGCAGCCCCTGTCCTGCACATGTTACTGTTTTCCCTGCTTTAGCACAACCACTTTAATGCAGAAAAGGATATTACTTAGCTATTCCATTGAAACGGATGTGCCGGGAGCGGAGAACACACGAAGACGTGCAGGGCTGAGAGTGCCTCAGGACTCTGGTTTAAAGCCACTGGTAAAGACAATTAACAGCCTTTGAACACAGTTTAGCATGGTTCTATGTTCAGCTGGAAATCATTACATGTCTCCAGCTGAGCTGGTTGAGCTGAAAACACGCTCGGCTCAATACAGTCCTTTTGTTCAGCTAACATCAGCCACTTCTCTGTCTGGAGGAATGCCTCAGGCACCCTATTACCACGAAGGGTTAAGGCGAGTGGCCCTTTCGTGGTAGCGTGGCCGAGTGGTCTAAGGCGCTGGATTTAGGCTCCAGTCTCAGTGGAGGCGTGGGTTCAAATCCCACCGCTGCCAAGCTGCCTTTTAAAGGCACAAGCCATTTTCAGGAGCTTTGCAAGGGTTCATGCTGAACCGTTGAGAGCCCATTTAGGACAGTAATCCAAGATGTGCAGCGCTGCCTCCAGAGCCTCTCGAACGTTGGGGGCCTTTTCCAAAGGTTTTCTGCGCATCCAGGTAAGAAGACCAGTTACCCTGTCTAAAATGAACCGCCTCTGAAGCCGCTACACTGCAGGCCTGATCAGAATCTAACCGAGCAAGTTCTAGGTTGTCTGAGTAGGGCGCACACCGTGTGGACGAGGTGGCCGAGAGGTTAAGGCGATGGACTGCTAATCCATTGTGCTCTGCACGCGTGGGTTCGAATCCCACCTTCGTCGCTTGTCTGTTGTTTAGCCCCATCTTTGCATGAACTTCGGTCTTGCTTGCAGACTGGGCCACAACCCACAAGGCAAACATTTCCTACAGGTCCGTGAAACCGACTAGACTGGGGTGAGAATTGTGAAGACCTAGGGTTGCAACCCGGCTCTGTATTTACATGCTGGTTGGATGCAGCTTCGCTAAGGCTCTTGCCTCACTGGAGGCCTGTCAAAGCACTTTACAACCCAGATGACAGTAGCAAGGAACCTTCATCCTTACCTCTTTCTTCTCCACAGACTGGGATGGAAGTTGGTATGTGCAAGCTATGTGAACAAGAGGTTCTGCAGATCCAACGTGCACAGCTCGAGTGGCTATGGATCCCGTTGCTCTTGAAAAGACTTTGCATAACCAGTTTTACTAAAGGAAAAAGAAATGCCGCAGACATTATTGTCCAATCCAACCGCTGCCAGAAAGGTCTCCTTCCGCAAACACTAATGGTCGGAAAGTTGACCGCAGTGTACTAAACATGGAGCAGTGTTTCTCAACCCTGGTTCTGAAGCAGCCCCTGTCCTGCACATGTTACTGTTTTCCCTGCTTTAGCACAACCACTTTAATGCAGAAAAGGATATTACTTAGCTATTCCATTGAAACGGATGTGCCGGGAGCGGAGAACACACGAAGACGTGCAGGGCTGAGAGTGCCTCAGGACTCTGGTTTAAAGCCACTGGTAAAGACAATTAACAGCCTTTGAACACAGTTTAGCATGGTTCTATGTTCAGCTGGAAATCATTACATGTCTCCAGCTGAGCTGGTTGAGCTGAAAACACGCTCGGCTCAATACAGTCCTTTTGTTCAGCTAACATCAGCCACTTCTCTGTCTGGAGGAATGCCTCAGGCACCCTATTACCACGAAGGGTTAAGGCGAGTGGCCCTTTCGTGGTAGCGTGGCCGAGTGGTCTAAGGCGCTGGATTTAGGCTCCAGTCTCAGTGGAGGCGTGGGTTCAAATCCCACCGCTGCCAAGCTGCCTTTTAAAGGCACAAGCCATTTTCAGGAGCTTTGCAAGGGTTCATGCTGAACCGTTGAGAGCCCATTTAGGACAGTAATCCAAGATGTGCAGCGCTGCCTCCAGAGCCTCTCGAACGTTGGGGGCCTTTTCCAAAGGTTTTCTGCGCATCCAGGTAAGAAGACCAGTTACCCTGTCTAAAATGAACCGCCTCTGAAGCCGCTACACTGCAGGCCTGATCAGAATCTAACCGAGCAAGTTCTAGGTTGTCTGAGTAGGGCGCACACCGTGTGGACGAGGTGGCCGAGAGGTTAAGGCGATGGACTGCTAATCCATTGTGCTCTGCACGCGTGGGTTCGAATCCCACCTTCGTCGCTTGTCTGTTGTTTAGCCCCATCTTTGCATGAACTTCGGTCTTGCTTGCAGACTGGGCCACAACCCACAAGGCAAACATTTCCTACAGGTCCGTGAAACCGACTAGACTGGGGTGAGAATTGTGAAGACCTAGGGTTGCAACCCGGCTCTGTATTTACATGCTGGTTGGATGCAGCTTCGCTAAGGCTCTTGCCTCACTGGAGGCCTGTCAAAGCACTTTACAACCCAGATGACAGTAGCAAGGAACCTTCATCCTTACCTCTTTCTTCTCCACAGACTGGGATGGAAGTTGGTATGTGCAAGCTATGTGAACAAGAGGTTCTGCAGATCCAACGTGCACAGCTCGAGTGGCTATGGATCCCGTTGCTCTTGAAAAGACTTTGCATAACCAGTTTTACTAAAGGAAAAAGAAATGCCGCAGACATTATTGTCCAATCCAACCGCTGCCAGAAAGGTCTCCTTCCGCAAACACTAATGGTCGGAAAGTTGACCGCAGTGTACTAAACATGGAGCAGTGTTTCTCAACCCTGGTTCTGAAGCAGCCCCTGTCCTGCACATGTTACTGTTTTCCCTGCTTTAGCACAACCACTTTAATGCAGAAAAGGATATTACTTAGCTATTCCATTGAAACGGATGTGCCGGGAGCGGAGAACACACGAAGACGTGCAGGGCTGAGAGTGCCTCAGGACTCTGGTTTAAAGCCACTGGTAAAGACAATTAACAGCCTTTGAACACAGTTTAGCATGGTTCTATGTTCAGCTGGAAATCATTACATGTCTCCAGCTGAGCTGGTTGAGCTGAAAACACGCTCGGCTCAATACAGTCCTTTTGTTCAGCTAACATCAGCCACTTCTCTGTCTGGAGGAATGCCTCAGGCACCCTATTACCACGAAGGGTTAAGGCGAGTGGCCCTTTCGTGGTAGCGTGGCCGAGTGGTCTAAGGCGCTGGATTTAGGCTCCAGTCTCAGTGGAGGCGTGGGTTCAAATCCCACCGCTGCCAAGCTGCCTTTTAAAGGCACAAGCCATTTTCAGGAGCTTTGCAAGGGTTCATGCTGAACCGTTGAGAGCCCATTTAGGACAGTAATCCAAGATGTGCAGCGCTGCCTCCAGAGCCTCTCGAACGTTGGGGGCCTTTTCCAAAGGTTTTCTGCGCATCCAGGTAAGAAGACCAGTTACCCTGTCTAAAATGAACCGCCTCTGAAGCCGCTACACTGCAGGCCTGATCAGAATCTAACCGAGCAAGTTCTAGGTTGTCTGAGTAGGGCGCACACCGTGTGGACGAGGTGGCCGAGAGGTTAAGGCGATGGACTGCTAATCCATTGTGCTCTGCACGCGTGGGTTCGAATCCCACCTTCGTCGCTTGTCTGTTGTTTAGCCCCATCTTTGCATGAACTTCGGTCTTGCTTGCAGACTGGGCCACAACCCACAAGGCAAACATTTCCTACAGGTCCGTGAAACCGACTAGACTGGGGTGAGAATTGTGAAGACCTAGGGTTGCAACCCGGCTCTGTATTTACATGCTGGTTGGATGCAGCTTCGCTAAGGCTCTTGCCTCACTGGAGGCCTGTCAAAGCACTTTACAACCCAGATGACAGTAGCAAGGAACCTTCATCCTTACCTCTTTCTTCTCCACAGACTGGGATGGAAGTTGGTATGTGCAAGCTATGTGAACAAGAGGTTCTGCAGATCCAACGTGCACAGCTCGAGTGGCTATGGATCCCGTTGCTCTTGAAAAGACTTTGCATAACCAGTTTTACTAAAGGAAAAAGAAATGCCGCAGACATTATTGTCCAATCCAACCGCTGCCAGAAAGGTCTCCTTCCGCAAACACTAATGGTCGGAAAGTTGACCGCAGTGTACTAAACATGGAGCAGTGTTTCTCAACCCTGGTTCTGAAGCAGCCCCTGTCCTGCACATGTTACTGTTTTCCCTGCTTTAGCACAACCACTTTAATGCAGAAAAGGATATTACTTAGCTATTCCATTGAAACGGATGTGCCGGGAGCGGAGAACACACGAAGACGTGCAGGGCTGAGAGTGCCTCAGGACTCTGGTTTAAAGCCACTGGTAAAGACAATTAACAGCCTTTGAACACAGTTTAGCATGGTTCTATGTTCAGCTGGAAATCATTACATGTCTCCAGCTGAGCTGGTTGAGCTGAAAACACGCTCGGCTCAATACAGTCCTTTTGTTCAGCTAACATCAGCCACTTCTCTGTCTGGAGGAATGCCTCAGGCACCCTATTACCACGAAGGGTTAAGGCGAGTGGCCCTTTCGTGGTAGCGTGGCCGAGTGGTCTAAGGCGCTGGATTTAGGCTCCAGTCTCAGTGGAGGCGTGGGTTCAAATCCCACCGCTGCCAAGCTGCCTTTTAAAGGCACAAGCCATTTTCAGGAGCTTTGCAAGGGTTCATGCTGAACCGTTGAGAGCCCATTTAGGACAGTAATCCAAGATGTGCAGCGCTGCCTCCAGAGCCTCTCGAACGTTGGGGGCCTTTTCCAAAGGTTTTCTGCGCATCCAGGTAAGAAGACCAGTTACCCTGTCTAAAATGAACCGCCTCTGAAGCCGCTACACTGCAGGCCTGATCAGAATCTAACCGAGCAAGTTCTAGGTTGTCTGAGTAGGGCGCACACCGTGTGGACGAGGTGGCCGAGAGGTTAAGGCGATGGACTGCTAATCCATTGTGCTCTGCACGCGTGGGTTCGAATCCCACCTTCGTCGCTTGTCTGTTGTTTAGCCCCATCTTTGCATGAACTTCGGTCTTGCTTGCAGACTGGGCCACAACCCACAAGGCAAACATTTCCTACAGGTCCGTGAAACCGACTAGACTGGGGTGAGAATTGTGAAGACCTAGGGTTGCAACCCGGCTCTGTATTTACATGCTGGTTGGATGCAGCTTCGCTAAGGCTCTTGCCTCACTGGAGGCCTGTCAAAGCACTTTACAACCCAGATGACAGTAGCAAGGAACCTTCATCCTTACCTCTTTCTTCTCCACAGACTGGGATGGAAGTTGGTATGTGCAAGCTATGTGAACAAGAGGTTCTGCAGATCCAACGTGCACAGCTCGAGTGGCTATGGATCCCGTTGCTCTTGAAAAGACTTTGCATAACCAGTTTTACTAAAGGAAAAAGAAATGCCGCAGACATTATTGTCCAATCCAACCGCTGCCAGAAAGGTCTCCTTCCGCAAACACTAATGGTCGGAAAGTTGACCGCAGTGTACTAAACATGGAGCAGTGTTTCTCAACCCTGGTTCTGAAGCAGCCCCTGTCCTGCACATGTTACTGTTTTCCCTGCTTTAGCACAACCACTTTAATGCAGAAAAGGATATTACTTAGCTATTCCATTGAAACGGATGTGCCGGGAGCGGAGAACACACGAAGACGTGCAGGGCTGAGAGTGCCTCAGGACTCTGGTTTAAAGCCACTGGTAAAGACAATTAACAGCCTTTGAACACAGTTTAGCATGGTTCTATGTTCAGCTGGAAATCATTACATGTCTCCAGCTGAGCTGGTTGAGCTGAAAACACGCTCGGCTCAATACAGTCCTTTTGTTCAGCTAACATCAGCCACTTCTCTGTCTGGAGGAATGCCTCAGGCACCCTATTACCACGAAGGGTTAAGGCGAGTGGCACTTTCGTGGTAGCGTGGCCGAGTGGTCTAAGGCGCTGGATTTAGGCTCCAGTCTCAGTGGAGGCGTGGGTTCAAATCCCACCGCTGCCAGGCTGCCTTTTAAAGGCACAAGCCATTTTCAGGAGCTTTGCAAGGGTTCATGCTGAACCGTTGAGAGCCCATTTAGGACAGTAATCCAAGATGTGCAGCGCTGCCTCCAGAGCCTCTCGAACGTTGGGGGCCTTTTCCAAAGGTTTTCTGCGCATCCAGGTAAGAAGACCAGTTACCCTGTCTAAAATGAACCGCCTCTGAAGCCGCTACACTGCAGGCCTGATCAGAATCTAACCGAGCAAGTTCTAGGTTGTCTGAGTAGGGCGCACACCGTGTGGACGAGGTGGCCGAGAGGTTAAGGCGATGGACTGCTAATCCATTGTGCTCTGCACGCGTGGGTTCGAATCCCACCTTCGTCGCTTGTCTGTTGTTTAGCCCCATCTTTGCATGAACTTCGGTCTTGCTTGCAGACTGGGCCACAACCCACAAGGCAAACATTTCCTACAGGTCCGTGAAACCGACTAGACTGGGGTGAGAATTGTGAAGACCTAGGGTTGCAACCCGGCTCTGTATTTACATGCTGGTTGGATGCAGCTTCGCTAAGGCTCTTGCCTCACTGGAGGCCTGTCAAAGCACTTTACAACCCAGATGACAGTAGCAAGGAACCTTCATCCTTACCTCTTTCTTCTCCACAGACTGGGATGGAAGTTGGTATGTGCAAGCTATGTGAACAAGAGGTTCTGCAGATCCAACGTGCACAGCTCGAGTGGCTATGGATCCCGTTGCTCTTGAAAAGACTTTGCATAACCAGTTTTACTAAAGGAAAAAGAAATGCCGCAGACATTATTGTCCAATCCAACCGCTGCCAGAAAGGTCTCCTTCCGCAAACACTAATGGTCGGAAAGTTGACCGCAGTGTACTAAACATGGAGCAGTGTTTCTCAACCCTGGTTCTGAAGCAGCCCCTGTCCTGCACATGTTACTGTTTTCCCTGCTTTAGCACAACCACTTTAATGCAGAAAAGGATATTACTTAGCTATTCCATTGAAACGGATGTGCCGGGAGCGGAGAACACACGAAGACGTGCAGGGCTGAGAGTGCCTCAGGACTCTGGTTTAAAGCCACTGGTAAAGACAATTAACAGCCTTTGAACACAGTTTAGCATGGTTCTATGTTCAGCTGGAAATCATTACATGTCTCCAGCTGAGCTGGTTGAGCTGAAAACACGCTCGGCTCAATACAGTCCTTTTGTTCAGCTAACATCAGCCACTTCTCTGTCTGGAGGAATGCCTCAGGCACCCTATTACCACGAAGGGTTAAGGCGAGTGGCCCTTTCGTGGTAGCGTGGCCGAGTGGTCTAAGGCGCTGGATTTAGGCTCCAGTCTCAGTGGAGGCGTGGGTTCAAATCCCACCGCTGCCAAGCTGCCTTTTAAAGGCACAAGCCATTTTCAGGAGCTTTGCAAGGGTTCATGCTGAACCGTTGAGAGCCCATTTAGGACAGTAATCCAAGATGTGCAGCGCTGCCTCCAGAGCCTCTCGAACGTTGGGGGCCTTTTCCAAAGGTTTTCTGCGCATCCAGGTAAGAAGACCAGTTACCCTGTCTAAAATGAACCGCCTCTGAAGCCGCTACACTGCAGGCCTGATCAGAATCTAACCGAGCAAGTTCTAGGTTGTCTGAGTAGGGCGCACACCGTGTGGACGAGGTGGCCGAGAGGTTAAGGCGATGGACTGCTAATCCATTGTGCTCTGCACGCGTGGGTTCGAATCCCACCTTCGTCGCTTGTCTGTTGTTTAGCCCCATCTTTGCATGAACTTCGGTCTTGCTTGCAGACTGGGCCACAACCCACAAGGCAAACATTTCCTACAGGTCCGTGAAACCGACTAGACTGGGGTGAGAATTGTGAAGACCTAGGGTTGCAACCCGGCTCTGTATTTACATGCTGGTTGGATGCAGCTTCGCTAAGGCTCTTGCCTCACTGGAGGCCTGTCAAAGCACTTTACAACCCAGATGACAGTAGCAAGGAACCTTCATCCTTACCTCTTTCTTCTCCACAGACTGGGATGGAAGTTGGTATGTGCAAGCTATGTGAACAAGAGGTTCTGCAGATCCAACGTGCACAGCTCGAGTGGCTATGGATCCCGTTGCTCTTGAAAAGACTTTGCATAACCAGTTTTACTAAAGGAAAAAGAAATGCCGCAGACATTATTGTCCAATCCAACCGCTGCCAGAAAGGTCTCCTTCCGCAAACACTAATGGTCGGAAAGTTGACCGCAGTGTACTAAACATGGAGCAGTGTTTCTCAACCCTGGTTCTGAAGCAGCCCCTGTCCTGCACATGTTACTGTTTTCCCTGCTTTAGCACAACCACTTTAATGCAGAAAAGGATATTACTTAGCTATTCCATTGAAACGGATGTGCCGGGAGCGGAGAACACACGAAGACGTGCAGGGCTGAGAGTGCCTCAGGACTCTGGTTTAAAGCCACTGGTAAAGACAATTAACAGCCTTTGAACACAGTTTAGCATGGTTCTATGTTCAGCTGGAAATCATTACATGTCTCCAGCTGAGCTGGTTGAGCTGAAAACACGCTCGGCTCAATACAGTCCTTTTGTTCAGCTAACATCAGCCACTTCTCTGTCTGGAGGAATGCCTCAGGCACCCTATTACCACGAAGGGTTAAGGCGAGTGGCCCTTTCGTGGTAGCGTGGCCGAGTGGTCTAAGGCGCTGGATTTAGGCTCCAGTCTCAGTGGAGGCGTGGGTTCAAATCCCACCGCTGCCAAGCTGCCTTTTAAAGGCACAAGCCATTTTCAGGAGCTTTGCAAGGGTTCATGCTGAACCGTTGAGAGCCCATTTAGGACAGTAATCCAAGATGTGCAGCGCTGCCTCCAGAGCCTCTCGAACGTTGGGGGCCTTTTCCAAAGGTTTTCTGCGCATCCAGGTAAGAAGACCAGTTACCCTGTCTAAAATGAACCGCCTCTGAAGCCGCTACACTGCAGGCCTGATCAGAATCTAACCGAGCAAGTTCTAGGTTGTCTGAGTAGGGCGCACACCGTGTGGACGAGGTGGCCGAGAGGTTAAGGCGATGGACTGCTAATCCATTGTGCTCTGCACGCGTGGGTTCGAATCCCACCTTCGTCGCTTGTCTGTTGTTTAGCCCCATCTTTGCATGAACTTCGGTCTTGCTTGCAGACTGGGCCACAACCCACAAGGCAAACATTTCCTACAGGTCCGTGAAACCGACTAGACTGGGGTGAGAATTGTGAAGACCTAGGGTTGCAACCCGGCTCTGTATTTACATGCTGGTTGGATGCAGCTTCGCTAAGGCTCTTGCCTCACTGGAGGCCTGTCAAAGCACTTTACAACCCAGATGACAGTAGCAAGGAACCTTCATCCTTACCTCTTTCTTCTCCACAGACTGGGATGGAAGTTGGTATGTGCAAGCTATGTGAACAAGAGGTTCTGCAGATCCAACGTGCACAGCTCGAGTGGCTATGGATCCCGTTGCTCTTGAAAAGACTTTGCATAACCAGTTTTACTAAAGGAAAAAGAAATGCCGCAGACATTATTGTCCAATCCAACCGCTGCCAGAAAGGTCTCCTTCCGCAAACACTAATGGTCGGAAAGTTGACCGCAGTGTACTAAACATGGAGCAGTGTTTCTCAACCCTGGTTCTGAAGCAGCCCCTGTCCTGCACATGTTACTGTTTTCCCTGCTTTAGCACAACCACTTTAATGCAGAAAAGGATATTACTTAGCTATTCCATTGAAACGGATGTGCCGGGAGCGGAGAACACACGAAGACGTGCAGGGCTGAGAGTGCCTCAGGACTCTGGTTTAAAGCCACTGGTAAAGACAATTAACAGCCTTTGAACACAGTTTAGCATGGTTCTATGTTCAGCTGGAAATCATTACATGTCTCCAGCTGAGCTGGTTGAGCTGAAAACACGCTCGGCTCAATACAGTCCTTTTGTTCAGCTAACATCAGCCACTTCTCTGTCTGGAGGAATGCCTCAGGCACCCTATTACCACGAAGGGTTAAGGCGAGTGGCCCTTTCGTGGTAGCGTGGCCGAGTGGTCTAAGGCGCTGGATTTAGGCTCCAGTCTCAGTGGAGGCGTGGGTTCAAATCCCACCGCTGCCAAGCTGCCTTTTAAAGGCACAAGCCATTTTCAGGAGCTTTGCAAGGGTTCATGCTGAACCGTTGAGAGCCCATTTAGGACAGTAATCCAAGATGTGCAGCGCTGCCTCCAGAGCCTCTCGAACGTTGGGGGCCTTTTCCAAAGGTTTTCTGCGCATCCAGGTAAGAAGACCAGTTACCCTGTCTAAAATGAACCGCCTCTGAAGCCGCTACACTGCAGGCCTGATCAGAATCTAACCGAGCAAGTTCTAGGTTGTCTGAGTAGGGCGCACACCGTGTGGACGAGGTGGCCGAGAGGTTAAGGCGATGGACTGCTAATCCATTGTGCTCTGCACGCGTGGGTTCGAATCCCACCTTCGTCGCTTGTCTGTTGTTTAGCCCCATCTTTGCATGAACTTCGGTCTTGCTTGCAGACTGGGCCACAACCCACAAGGCAAACATTTCCTACAGGTCCGTGAAACCGACTAGACTGGGGTGAGAATTGTGAAGACCTAGGGTTGCAACCCGGCTCTGTATTTACATGCTGGTTGGATGCAGCTTCGCTAAGGCTCTTGCCTCACTGGAGGCCTGTCAAAGCACTTTACAACCCAGATGACAGTAGCAAGGAACCTTCATCCTTACCTCTTTCTTCTCCACAGACTGGGATGGAAGTTGGTATGTGCAAGCTATGTGAACAAGAGGTTCTGCAGATCCAACGTGCACAGCTCGAGTGGCTATGGATCCCGTTGCTCTTGAAAAGACTTTGCATAACCAGTTTTACTAAAGGAAAAAGAAATGCCGCAGACATTATTGTCCAATCCAACCGCTGCCAGAAAGGTCTCCTTCCGCAAACACTAATGGTCGGAAAGTTGACCGCAGTGTACTAAACATGGAGCAGTGTTTCTCAACCCTGGTTCTGAAGCAGCCCCTGTCCTGCACATGTTACTGTTTTCCCTGCTTTAGCACAACCACTTTAATGCAGAAAAGGATATTACTTAGCTATTCCATTGAAACGGATGTGCCGGGAGCGGAGAACACACGAAGACGTGCAGGGCTGAGAGTGCCTCAGGACTCTGGTTTAAAGCCACTGGTAAAGACAATTAACAGCCTTTGAACACAGTTTAGCATGGTTCTATGTTCAGCTGGAAATCATTACATGTCTCCAGCTGAGCTGGTTGAGCTGAAAACACGCTCGGCTCAATACAGTCCTTTTGTTCAGCTAACATCAGCCACTTCTCTGTCTGGAGGAATGCCTCAGGCACCCTATTACCACGAAGGGTTAAGGCGAGTGGCCCTTTCGTGGTAGCGTGGCCGAGTGGTCTAAGGCGCTGGATTTAGGCTCCAGTCTCAGTGGAGGCGTGGGTTCAAATCCCACCGCTGCCAAGCTGCCTTTTAAAGGCACAAGCCATTTTCAGGAGCTTTGCAAGGGTTCATGCTGAACCGTTGAGAGCCCATTTAGGACAGTAATCCAAGATGTGCAGCGCTGCCTCCAGAGCCTCTCGAACGTTGGGGGCCTTTTCCAAAGGTTTTCTGCGCATCCAGGTAAGAAGACCAGTTACCCTGTCTAAAATGAACCGCCTCTGAAGCCGCTACACTGCAGGCCTGATCAGAATCTAACCGAGCAAGTTCTAGGTTGTCTGAGTAGGGCGCACACCGTGTGGACGAGGTGGCCGAGAGGTTAAGGCGATGGACTGCTAATCCATTGTGCTCTGCACGCGTGGGTTCGAATCCCACCTTCGTCGCTTGTCTGTTGTTTAGCCCCATCTTTGCATGAACTTCGGTCTTGCTTGCAGACTGGGCCACAACCCACAAGGCAAACATTTCCTACAGGTCCGTGAAACCGACTAGACTGGGGTGAGAATTGTGAAGACCTAGGGTTGCAACCCGGCTCTGTATTTACATGCTGGTTGGATGCAGCTTCGCTAAGGCTCTTGCCTCACTGGAGGCCTGTCAAAGCACTTTACAACCCAGATGACAGTAGCAAGGAACCTTCATCCTTACCTCTTTCTTCTCCACAGACTGGGATGGAAGTTGGTATGTGCAAGCTATGTGAACAAGAGGTTCTGCAGATCCAACGTGCACAGCTCG